>VDFB02281492.1:1011995280-1012037297 GCA_007258455.2 Sequoia sempervirens | reverse complement strand
CTCCCTATCCCCCCATCTATCTATCTATATATCCCTTTCTCTTCCCATATATCTATATCTCTCTTTCTCTTCTCATATATCTATATCTCTCTTTCTCTTCCCATATGTCTATATCTCTCTCTTTCTCTTTCCATATTTCTCTCTCCCTCTATCCATCTCTATTTATCTATCTCTACTTCTCTTTGTCTCTCCCTCTCCCCCTCTCTATATCTCTTTATATATCTATCTCTCTATCACTCTATCTCACCATATATATATATATATATATATCACTCTATCTCTTCCTCTCTATATCTCTATATCTCTTCCTCTCTATCTATTCTTGTCTATCTCCCTATTTCTCTCTATTTTTATCTCTCCCTCTACCTCTCTCTCTCTATATTTTTCTCCCTCTTCCTCTCTCCCACTATCTTCATCTCCACCTCTATCTTCCTCTCTCCCTTGCTATCTCTAGACATGTCTCCCTCTCTTTATTCATCGATTTATCTCCATCTATCTCCCTCTCCCTCTTCCTAGACCTATATATCTATATCTATTTACCTATCTCCCTTTACCTCTATCTCGTTATATCTCCAACTCTCTACCCCTATACATATCCCTTTCTTTATCTCTCTCAATATATCATTTCCTATATTTATCTTTATCTCTCTCATTCTCTCCCTCTCTCTCAATATCCCTGTCCTCCATCTCTATCTCTATCTCCTTAACCCCCTCTCTCTGTTCCCCCCCTCTCTCCCTATTACAAACATGAGTCGATTGATAATGAAACCTCGTTATCTTCTTGATTCAAAAAGGTTGTATTTGGATAGCTATCTATATCACACTCTATCTGTATCTCCCCCTCTCTTCCTCTCCCTCTCCCTCTATACATGTTGAGCTACCTCTCTCTCACTACCCCCTCTCCCTCTCTCTCTCTCTCTCTCCATATCTATCTATCTCTCTCCCTCTCCCCCCTCTTCTGTCTCTTCCTCCTCTACCTATCTCTCTCCCTCTCCCTCTCTATCTCCCCCCTCTTTCTCTTCCCATCTATTTATCTCTCCCTCTTTCTCTCTCCCTCTTTCTCTCTCCCTGTTTCTCTGTCCCTCTCTCTATCTCCCCCATTTCTCTCTCCCTCTATCCATCTCTGTTTATCTATCTCTACTTCTACTTCTCTTTATTTGTCTCTTTTTCTGTCTCTACCTATATTTATTTCTCTCTTGATCTTCCTCCCACTCTATCTATTTCTATCCTTTTCCCTCTCTTTTTATCTATATCACACTCTATTTATATCTCCCCTATCTCCCTCTCCCTCTCCCCTTCTCTCTATTTTTTTTTCTCTCTCTTGATCTTCCTCTCACTTCTCTATCTCTTTCTATCCTTATCCCTCTCTATCTATCTATATCTCCCCCTCTCCCCCTTTATTTTTCTCTCTCTTGATCTTCCTCTCACTTCTCTCTATCTCTTTCTATCCCTATCCCTCTCTATCCTTATATCTCCCCCTCTCTCCCTCTCCCTCTCCCTCTCCCTCTCCCTCTCCCTCTCCCTCTCCCTCTCCCTATATATATTGAGTTAATCTATATCTATCTTTCTCTTCCCATATATCTATCTCTCCCTCTTTCTCTCTCCCTCTCTATCTCCCCCCATTTCTCTCTCCCTCTATCCATCTCTATTTATCTATCTCTACTTCTCTTTGTTTATCTATCTCTTTGTCTCTCTCCCTCTCCCCCTATATATCTCTTTATATATCTATCTCTCTATCACTCTATCTCATCATCTATACATATATATCTCTCTCTTCCTCTTTCTCTATATCTCTATATCTCTTCCTCTCTATGTATCCTTGTCTATCTCCCCATTTCTCTCTATTTTTATCTCTCTCTCTCTACCTCTATATATTTTTCTCCCTCTTCCTCTCTCCAACTATCTTCATCTCCACCTCTATCTTCCTCTCTCCCTTGCTATCTCTAGACATGTCTCCCTCTCTCTATCCATCGATCCATCTCCATCTCTCTCTCTCTCTCCCTCTTCCTAGACTTGTATATCTATATCTATTTACCTATCTCCCTTTTATCTCTATCTCGTTACATCTCTAGCTCTCTACCCCTATATATATCCCTCTCTTTATCTCTCTCACTCTCTCCCCCTCTCTCTCCATATCCCTCTCCTCCATCTCCATCTCTATCTTCCTCGATCTCTATCTCTTTAACTCCCCTCTCTTTCTTCTCCCCTCTCTCCCTATTACAAAAATAACATGAGTCAATTAGTAATGAAACCTCATTATCTTCTTGATTTAGAAAAGTTGGATTTGAATCCTTGTTGCAAAAACAATATCGTTTACTAGATGGCCTAAAAATTGAACTCATCCATACCTCTTCGGCATACCCACTGCACACCAAGGTGCAATTGCAAGCATATTACAAACTTCCTTCATGACCTCTTTGGGGTACCCATCGTACACCAAGAGGGGATTGCTAGTATAATACATATGAAACATCGCGTGGTGCTCTTACTTCGAGCGACCATCACGTTCAAAGCCCGATGCTGTACCGAGTTATACACCCATAGCACCCTCGCTTTGGAGTCTCTACTCGGATTGATTGGTTGGGATGACTTTCGTAATTTGCATGCATTGCTAGGTAACATCTTCCATTTCATGATATTTAATGCGATCCGAGATATGCCCTCAGACGCCTTTGTGCCACGTCTGCTAAGTGGTTCTTCCATTTATTCTACGCGTCACCCTATTTCGGGCAACCTATTTTTAACTGCCAATGGATGGAACACCGTTTAACTGGGTGAAACTTAAGGCAACCAGTACTCTATCCCTTCTGTCCGTAGCCTCATAATTAACTCCATTAGTGTGCTGGGGTGGGTCGCTTCTAAAAATAAAAGTAGAAGGATCATTCATATCGATAAAAATCGTCCCAGCTCTAGCCTGCCGCACTGTATTAATTTTACCTCGACTTTCGGGGTTTTGCATGCGAATTAAAATAGCTTGTGTCTGTGTGTATTCACTAATTGCCTATTTCCATTACTTTTTCAAGCAGTCTTCTTTTGAATGAAATGGCAATGGCGGTTATGACAGGAGGAGAGCAAGGAAACATCAGAAGGGTGAAGGTAATTTCTACTTTTATGCTTCATGCGCTATTTTAATTGAAACCCTTTTATTATTACTCAATGGCTGCTAACCCTTTATTGCTTTTATCAGTGTCGTTGGATTATTTCTTTTAACTAAGAAGGGGCGAACCTTCAAGCAATTAGTTCTAACAGTTTCAAGCTGCTTCACCGCGCGGTACCTATTGCAATGCCTTTCATTTTAAGGCAATGGCTGTTAACTCTCCACTCCTTTTACCACTGGTGTTGAAGAAATTTTGCAGTTGAAGTGAATTTCGCTTTCCAAGGTATTTTCTTATAGGTCCACTATTTGTAATTTTATTTTTGAAGTAAAATGTATATTGCAGTGACATTAAATTATTTTGTCTCGCCATTGTTTTTTTCTTTTTTGGTTTTGTGAAATTTTCTCCCTAAAACGAAAACTAAATTTGTGTATAATTTTTGTCTTGTTTTATTTTTTTAAGTTTTAACAGAACCCATGATAGAAAGGGCCACAGTTGCAACATTTTTCGGTGTTGCTAATGCTATGGTGATATTGTAAAGGGCAGAGACTCTGATAAAGCATGACTGGCACAGCGTACATGAGTTACAGGTAAGGATTTTTATGAATCCTTGCTTAGGCTATGAACCTTGTCAGTGTCTGAACAAATTCATCTACTATTCCATTCATCATTCATGTTGTGCGTATATCATTGTATATATTCTCAATACATCTCATCACTGAAATGAGGATCGCATTCTATGTATGCATTTGATTTCATAATAAGTTAAAGCACATTAATGCGTTGAGTAAATAATATTTCTTGTAGCTAGCGGGAATTCTAAAATTTAGTCAATTTAAATTAAGATACCCTTATAAATTTAGGCATCCCCAGCCTTCTCCCTGGCTGCTTCCTGGCTGCTTCGTTAGTCACAATTGACTTTTAATTCCACTATCCTTAAAGTATGTAACTTATTATTCTGTTCGATTATGCGGTGAGGGTTGGGTTACTGCTTTTCATGCGATGCTTTTCCAGTTGGGATACCATTGGACTTGCAATAATTTTATGTTCCTACAGCCTGTATGACTAGGTATTTATCAGGATTCAACTGTGTAGTTTTTCAGTCCAACTCATTGATACATGTTCAATAAGTAGTGAGTAGTGGTTCACAAGAATTCCAATATTTCATGCAAGTGCAGAGATGCTAGCTAGCATCTCTTTGTTTGTGGGAAGATTATCTCTCAAATGTAGCACCCCTGTTTTTTAAGTAACAGACACGTGGGTTCAGAAAAGAATAGAAAAGAATATAATAATATAAATGCTAGCTCTCTTTGTCTATGGGAAGATGATCTCTCAAATGTAGCACCCCTGTTTTTAAAGTAACAGCCATGTGGTTTCAGAAAAGAATAAAAACGAATATAATAATATCAATGCTAGCTCTCTTCGTCTGTGGAAGATGATCTCTCAAATGTAGCACCCCTGTTTTTTAAGTAACAGACACGCGGTTTCTTTGTAAAGAAGAATGTATTAAGTTTAATATATAAAGATGATCCGATCTCTACTGTTCACTCTATGTGAAAATAGCTCTGGCAGCCATTGCATTTACAGCTTTTGCAGTAGCTGCTGTACATTCAATACTTAATAATTCTGTCAGGAAAACTGTCACAAAAATAACCTTAAGAGCAAGGAAAACCTGCTGTACATTCAATACTTAATAATTCTGCCAGGAAAATTGTCACAAAAATAACCTTAAGAGCAAGGAAAACAAAATTTAAACCACCAAATGAATGTAAAATTCATTTCACAGTTTAAGATATCTCCATGTGAAGAAATAAATAAGGATCTAACACTAGTATTACTATAATATTATATATGAAAACAACCACAGATAAAACCACAGAACCAATGCCTTCATTTACCAGATAACAACAGATCTCTTTTAGAATGAAATAAAACACAACAAAAAGTGATCTGACCTTGTACAGGTTTCCAAACAAAAAATTCACTGAAATCATGTCAAGTGACTTACCTCAAGATTTTGCACAAATTGTGTCGTACTCTCAACGATGCTGATGAGAAAAATGGGCAGAATTTGCAGGAAAAGTATTACGAAACCCTACCAAAGCAGAATTTAAGAAAAATGAGATGAACCAAAATTTGTCTCTATACAGCTGCTGCTTCAATCTATTCACATAAACGAAAAGTGGATGTAAAAATATCAGGGTTTAGAGCTACGAGATTCTTGAGCTTGAGACAAGATTTTTGCAGCATATATGTATAGATGTATACAAATGTATGTATGTATGTATGTATGTATGTATGCATACATGCATGTATGCATACATGCATGTATGCATGTATATGTATGTATGTATGCATGTATATATGTACATACATATATATGTATATGTACATACTAAGTCACAAAGTTCGCCGAATTTCAACTATGAAGTTCGAAATTTGGTAAACTTCTAAGTAGGAAGAAAAAATCGTTCAAATTCGCCTGATATTTGTGTAAGGTAAATCCATAATTTTTTTTAATAAAAATATATTTAAAAAAAACGTTTTTCAAGGCTTTTTCACATGGAGTAGCATATGTATTTTTCCAGAAATGTTTTAAGGGATTTTTCAATAGAGATGGAATTAGGGTGTGCTCCTCTTTTGCTATCAATCTCTCCACAACCGACACTCCAACTC
Organism: Sequoia sempervirens; assembly: GCA_007258455.2. NCBI lineage: Eukaryota > Viridiplantae > Streptophyta > Pinopsida > Cupressales > Cupressaceae > Sequoia > Sequoia sempervirens. Next base: position 1,012,031,526 of record VDFB02281492.1, on the reverse strand, counting down.
TCTGATAGAACAATGATCTTCATTCTTAACTTGTTCGCCATCACCACCCATTCGGTCGGAGTATTGCACCAGATGGATTAGGGGCAATGATATTACTGCTATTGGGTGTGTGCCGTGATTAATAAAGCTTCAAGTTTTGAATTTTAATTTTTTGTTTTTAAGTTTTAAGTTTAATTCTTTTGTTTTTAAGTTTTAGATTAAATATTTAGATTTTAATTATTAAGTTTGTTTTTATTAATTTTTTAAATAAAATTAGATAATTTTTATATTTTATGTTTTAAATCATGTATATTTCTATATTTGTTATTTATTTTGTTTATTTATGTTTTATTAAAAAATTTAAATCATGTATATTTTTATTGATTTTTTATTAAAAATTAATATTTAATATTATTATTTTTTATTGTGTTTTGATATATTTATAAAAATAAAAATAAATTGCATGAGGCGAATTTAATCCGAATTTTTTACTTTTCAAATTTTTTCCTTGCCGAACTTCATTTGAATTTCATTGTTGCCGAATTCGAATTAAATTTGAACCTTGTGACTTAGCATCTGCTGATGATGTCTAGGATTCCTGAGCTTTAACCAAACCTAACCATTGTAGAAATAGATTCCAAGAGAAGATGATACATACAATGACGATGGATAAGCTACCTCAAAATTCTAGTCAATCAAATATGCTTTGTCCCTTCCAGATCCATTTGACATAGTTAAATGAGATCTTATCAATAACCTCAAATGAATCATTTGTATGTTATCTTTTCATTTTTCCTCTTTCTTGTTTTTTATGGGCAACCTATTTTAGTCTTTATTTTAGAACATATTTTGTGTCTTTCAATGTATTATGCTTTATCTTTCTATCAGATTCTAGATTAAAAGAACCTATAATTGAAAATAGATTAATTCATCTATTTTTATTTTACAGTCCCAAATGGGTGGATTAAATTATTCTGCTATTAAACAAATCTTGTACAATGTAATGTCCCCTTTTCGAAATGAAACCAAGTTGGAACTCAAATACTCATCGTTCATTTCCCATGGGCCTTGGGGATTTTTCTCTTGGAAAATGGGAGCATAATAATAACTCAAGAGGATCTTAATGTCATAAATGGGGCCACTTAAGTGTTATTATAAAATGTAATTATAATAAAGAGGGCCTCAAGTAAATTGAAATTATAAAATAAGGATGTCTTTTATAATTGAAAACTATTTTAAATAATTCCTCTCAAATATCAATTAAAGGTCATGAAGGAAATTTGAAGAGTTATGTCTTCGGAGGAAAACTCTATTTAAGAGAAGCCAAACAAGGAGGAGGAGGCATAATGATCAAGCATTTTATTTTTTTGATTTCTACTCCTTGTTGGAGTTTTGGACTTTGGTTCTGTAGACACCTAAATTTGGACATCTAATTTATCCAAATTTATCATTTTTCATCTAAACACCCTCTTATCCGAGTTAATTAAGTAATATTACTATTATTTAATTAATATCCTTAATTAAATACCTTACCCTCCTTAATCCCCTTTTTCATCAAATGAATTAAATAAATATTATTTAATTCCTCACATGTCATTTTCATCTATAAGCCTAATCCATCTCCTAATCTCTTCATTAAGGATGTGCACATGCTTAATCCTTGATTAGGATGTGTCACATACTCCAACTTTTGCAAGTTGGCTTCTAATCCTCATTAACCCCTAATTATCTTCTAATTACTAATTAGTTAAAATTAATTAGTACCTTGGTCAACTCTTCCCATCCCCCAAAGAATTTTTAATTCCTTTTTATTCACCCTAGGTTCCCCTCTTCCCCATGTGAATTTTTAATTCATATTTTATTCCTTCAAGAATCCCCTTTTTCCATGCATCTTTTAGAATCTTTGACTTCTCACATCAAGTCACATGTGACAAACTCCCACCTTTTTGGAGACCCTCTCTTATCCACGAGATTCTCCCAAGCATGTGAATTAAAAATTCACATTTATTTCTCCAAGGAATCTTCTCATCTCCCAATGTACTTCGAAGGTACTTGTCCTTCCTCCACATCATGTACCTCCCTTCCACATCACCTACACATCATCCTACCTTTATCCACTTCACATTCCACATGTCAAAATGTGAGGGCTTGTGGGTCCTCAACTCACCTTAGCCCTTCATCTTGACCTTGTTGGATAAATCCCAACTATTGAATTCTCAAGAGAATTCAAGTTTCTCTATAAATACCCCATCTTTTAAGGCATTGGGGGGGACTTAGCCATTTTGCAACTAAATGTTGCCATTTTGTGCACTCATCTAGCCATCAATTTCATCCATTTGCATCTACATTCAAACATATAGTTAAATATTTCATTTAGTCATATTAAGAACCATCAAGGAGCATACAAACCAAATCAAAATCAAAGGCCAACCAAGGAGTTTCAGCTGCAAAAGGGAGGTATATCTACTTGCAATCATTTTAACACTTTTCTCTTTGCATTTACAAAATCCTTAGGCTAATCTTGAGGTGTTTCCTTATGTTTTTCCATGGCATTTTAATTGCTTAGAAGAGGTTAAACATTTTGGTATCACAGGTTCAATTAACTTGATGATGAAAAATCTTTAGGATTGGAATTGGAGGATGAAAACCCACAATTCCTTGGAGCGATTTCATATAGGAGTCACCATTGAGCTAAATTGTTCAAATTCCAAATTGATATTAATATTACACTTGTGCTAAAGGGGCGTTGTGATTGCTGGAGTAATATTGCATTCTTTTTGGCCAGAAATATATCAAATTTGTAGTTGCCATCCACCATATAAGTCATTGCCATTAGAGCATGATAATGGTTTCCTTATGGTCACTAGTTGGTACTGATACATTCCATCATAGGTGTAGCTGTGAAAATGGTTTCATACAGCTAGTCACCAGCTTCCACATATATAAATTACATAATTATTTCTAGGGTAGTGTTGCAAGTTAAGTCACAAGGTTTGAATTAGAATTCGAATTCAGCAACATTGAAATTCGGATGAGGCTCGACAAGGAAAAAATTCGTAAAGTAAAAAAGTCGGATTAAATTCGCCTTATACAATTTATTTTTATTTTTATATATATATATCAAAACACAATATAAATTACTAATATTAAGTTAAATAATATTGAATTTAAATATATTAAATATTAATTTTTTAATACAAAATTAATAAAAATATACATGATTTAATTTTTTTAATAAAACATAAATAAACAAAATAAATTACAGATATAGAAATATACATGATTTAAAACATAAAATATAAAAATTATTTAATTTTATTTAAAAAATTAATAAATGAAAACAAACTTAATAATTAAAATCTAAATATTTAATCTAAAACTTTAAAACAAAAGAATTAAATTGAAAACTTAAAAACAAAAAAATAAAATTCAAAACTTGAAGCTTTATTAATCACGGTGCACACTTGATAGTAGTAATATCATTGCTCTCGATCCATCTGGTGCAATACTCCAGCCGGGTGGGTGGCAAACTTAATAATTAAAATCTAAATATTTAATCTAAAACTTAAAAACAAAAGAATTAAATTGAAAACTTAAAAACAAAAAAATAAAATTCAAAACTTGAAGCTTTATTAATCACGGCACACACTCAATAGTAGTAATATCATTTCCCCCGATCCATCTAGTGCAATACTCCAGCCGGGTGGGTGGCTATGGCGAACAAGTGAAGAATGAAGATCATTGTTCTATTAGAGAGATTGAGTGCCGGTTGTGGAGAGATCGATAACAAAAGAGGAGCAGACCATAATTCCGTCTTTGTTGAAAAATCCCTATAAACATTTCTAGAAGAATACGTATGTTGCTCCACGTGAAAAAGCCATGAAAAATGTTTTTTAAATATATTTTTATTAAAAAAAATTATGGATTTACCTTACACGAATATCGGTCGAATTTTGAACTTCATAGTTGAAATTCAGCAAACTTTGTGACTTGGATCATATGCATCATCTTCTCTCAGACTTTGTTTCTGCAATGGTTTATCTTCATCATCTTCAGAATTAGAGTATGCGTGTCTCCTTCGTGATTTTGTTGAAATTGGAGAATTTGTGGCGCCATCATCAAAGTCTTCTAGACCTGCAGCTGCAAGAAGATCTTGGGCATTTTCTGCATCATCTCGTGCCTTATCACTCATATAATTTGCCTCATCTTCCATGGCAATATCAGGTTCCTCCATATAAGAATCATAAGCCTTGTGGTCCTTATCCTTCTTCTTTTTCTTCTTTTCCTTCTTTCTTTTCTTCTCAAACTGACCAGCCTCATCATCGTCATCATCCCTATCCTTACACTTACTTTTCCATAAGTACTTCACACGTTCAAATTGCTCCTCTTCTTTCCATCTGAATCCTTCAGTTCTTCATCAGCTTTTCATTTTACTTCATTAGCCAAGACAAGTTGGTACACTACTTCCAGCCTTTGACGGCTTTGCTGCTCTTCACGTTCTGCTGCTTCTCTATGAACTTTGGCAGCATCAATCAAATGTTTATAGTAGTCAACATGCAACTCTATCTTCTTCTCATCAAAGCCATGTGTATGAGGGCTTGCCTCAACTGACAGTTGGTTGAACACATGGAGTGCATTCATTAATTCTGACACCGCTTGACGAACCTCATCAATCGTACATTGTTGCTTTTGAAGTGTCAAAGTTGAGATCTTGTGCATTGCAATGCCAACATCAAAGCGTAACATGTAATTTGAGGGTGCCAAATGTACTGCTCTTAATAATGTTCTTTTACAACCTTACCACTGTTCTGCTTCATAATATGTTCGAGCTAAATATAATAAAATTTGGGCGTCAGTGCTAAAATAGAATTTCCTCAAACAATTTTGATACATTTCACTACAACCGCAAACAATACTTGTGCAAAGTAAACATGTGCTAGATTTACCCACACATCAGGCATCTGAACAAAGATGTTTCCTACGGAAGCTTCTTGTACTTGTGTAAATTTTTTCTTTGCAATATCAAATTGACCCCTTTCAGCTAGCACAATGGCTGCCCCATTTGCAACGTAAACATTTCTTGGTCTCTGTGCCAACACTTTACAATACAGTTCTCTAGCCTTCTCAAGCTGTGTTGCCTCATTCTTTGGATCCCTCCTCTCATTGCGAAAAGTTGCAAAATAATTCAAATTTCCAAGTGAAATGTCAACATAAGAATTCTTTGTATCTGATTCACTTTGTGCAGCTTTAATTGTTTCTTTTGCTTTAAGCCAATCATCTGTTTTTAGTTCCATGTTGCCAATCATACATAAAGCATTTGATGAGTTTTTATCCACCTTAAGCGCATCCCCAATCAATTCTTGGCTTAGTTGGATCTCATTCCGAGCCTGAGCCATGGCTGCAAGATGTAGATATGCATCCACATAATCAGGAAACTTGAACAATAACAATATTAGCCTGTATAAAAGATTTGCTTTTTCAGTATCTTGTAGTTGTTCAAACAACCTAGCAAGATTAAATAGTGTTGTGACTTTATCCCATGGTAACTCAAGTGAAACACCACCTTCTTCTTGTCGATGGAAGAATTCCATATCCTTAAAGTGCAGAGAAAAAACTGCAGAATTAGCAGTGGGGCTTTTATTTATGAATTCAACCCAAATGCCTTCATAAAAGTTTGTTGAGCCAACTTTAGTTCATCACGCTCAAAATGAAGAACCCCAATGTTTGTTTAACAATTCAATGGGTACTTCTTCTCTGCTCTTCTTCAGAAGAGACTTTGCTGTCTTAAGAGACTCTAAGGCTGCATTGGGGTTTGATGATATTAATAACTCACCCATCTTAATAAATGCATGGGCACCACGTGGATCTATGCAAGTTGCCTTTCTTAAAATTTCCAAAGTCTTCTTTGCCCAGCCTTGCCGAGCATATATATGGCCTACAGCTTTTAAGCTATCACGCTTGTATGCATATATGATATTCATTCTTCACTTGTATGCATGTATATGTATGCATGTGTATGTATGCATGCATATGTATACATATATATGCATGTGTATGCATGCATGGATACATACGCATAAATATGCATGCATGTAAGCAAGGATATGTATGCATGTATATACATATGTGCAAAATAGGGTAAAATCATGGGAAGAGGCATGAATCAATAGTATCAACCACCAAATATATAAAACTGAAGCCCTAATGACTCTAATCCAACAATGAAGCAAAAATGAACATAGAAACATAAAATAACAAAGCAATATTACCAACAATTCATATGCCATGGTTGAATCACCTTCATTGCTCTTCTCCATTTTGCTTTATATGCTTGCTTGCCCTCAGATTTGAAGTTTGCAATAATAAGCCTAGTGATAGTGATAGCAAATTATCAAAGATAGTAGTAGTGGTTGTAGGATCAAAATGAAGGGGATAGGTCTCTTTTATAGAAAAACAAATTTGAATGTTTTATAGAAAAGCAAATTTGAATTAAGGGCCAAGATTGAATGATGGAGATCAATGGATGAGATTGCTTTGACAAGCAATGAAATAGGGTTAAGGCAAAAATAGGTTTAGTTAAGGATGGACGGTGGAGATTAATTAAGACGAGATAAGATTTGGTACAGAAAAAGAGGTGGCTAGAGTAAATTAAATAATTATAAAATTATTTTATTTAGGATGGAAAGTGAATAATTAAATAAAAATGATTATTTAATTATAGAAGAAAGGGAAAAGGTTGACTTTTAATTAAAATAACAATTTAAAAAGTGAAGGACAAAATATTAAATAATTAAAATAATTATTTAATAGTGGAGGGAAAGGTGGAAAATAATTAAATAAATAGAATTTATTTAATTATGGAAGAAAAAGCTAATGAATAATTAAACATAATAATAATTATTTAATTATAGGTAGGAACATGAATAATTAAATAAATAGCAATGTTCCACGGGGACGCGTCCGCACCCCCCGCCTCCCCCCCCCGGCCCCCCAAAATCCCGCGTTTCCTAGAGGGGGACGTTTCAGAGACTTGGGAACTTGGGGGGGGGGACGTCCCCCCACCATCCCACCACCAATGTCACTGTCTCCAAGATGCCACTAGGACTTCAAGGATGCTGGTGTGTCCTCTAGGGGACTCGTAGTTGTCTCTAAGATGTATAATTCTTATACTTATACATCTTTTTATAACTATTTTTTCAAGTACTATATGTATTTCAGCACCTTGCCGCCCCTCGCTGCCTTCCCTTGCCACCCCCCGCTGCCTTCCCTTGCCACCCCCAAACTTAGACCCCCCATCCCTATGTCCCTGAAATGTGTCCCCTGTTGTTCCCCTGTGCTCGTCCCTGAAACCCCATGAAACATTGATAAATAAGAATTTATTTAATTATAGGGGAAAAAAGATTAATTAGTGACGTGATTAAATAAATATAATTAATCAAGGAGGAATAAGGAGAAAATGAATTAATTAAATAATTAAATTAAATAATCAAGATTATTCAATTATGTAGGGACGAAAGGGGAATTGATGTGAAAAATGGTGTTTGCAGCTTTGGACAATTTTCATTGTCTACAATATGCATGGATATGTATGCATGTATATACATATGCATACATATACATGCATACATGCATACATGCATACATGTATGCATATAAGCTTTAATGCCAACTACATGCCAACATTGAAATTCCCTAGTAGTATTTATGTTAAGGAAAATTCCTTTAGATTGAAGTATTCAAAGCACATCAACCATGTGGTACAAATGATTAAATCTCATAGACGATTTGTAGCAATGAAAGAGTCTGAAAAGGCAGAGAGAGCTACATTGGTGACTCAGGAGAAACTTCAGCTTTCAAAAACAAAGCCAATTAGGCTGGCAGACTTGTGGATTAGGCTACCATTTGGTGGAAGAGGAAGAAAGATGACTGGAATTCTGGAGGCCCACCATAATGGATTTTGGTATTCAACCATGAGAGCAGAAGAGAGCTGATATCATGTATCAAAGCATTAAGCATGCATTCTTCTAGCTAGCGAAGAAGGAGATGATTACTTTGCTTCATTTTCATTTGCATGCATGTATATGTATGGATATGTATGCATATGTATATATATGTATGCATGTATATTTATGCATATGTATATATATGTATGCATATGTATATATATATATATGCATATGCATGTATATGTATGCATATGTATATATATGTATGCATGTTTATGCATGCATATGTATATATATGTATGCATGTATATGTATGCATATGTATATATGTATGTATGTATGTATGTATGTACATATACATATATATATGTATATATGCTAAGTTATTGGGTTCTTCTATTTTTCCCCCCGTACTCGTGTGGGTGTGTTTCTAGTCCTAGTCCTTTGTTGGTTCTTATGTATGCATGTATATGTATGCATATGTATATATATGTATGCATGTATATGTATGCATATGTATATATGTATGTATGTATGTATCTATGTATGTATGTACATGTATATATATATATATATATATATATATATATATATATATATATATATATATATATATGCTAAGTTATTGGGTTCTTCTATTTTTCCCCCCGTACTCGTGTGGGTGTGTTTCTAGTCCTAGTCCTTTGTTGGTTCTTCCTTAGGTTCTCCCAGGGTCCTTCCTAGACACATTGGGAAGGACCTTAGGAGAACCTTGGCCGAACCCAGGGGGACCCAAGGGTTACCCCCCCCTCCCCAAAAAGAAAAAAAGTAATTTTTAAGTAAGTTAACAAGAAATTGGTAGGTAATTGGTGTAGTAACAAGAAATGTCAAGCTTTTTGGAGACATTGGGTATGGTTTGCTGTTAAATGTATATGCATATGTATGTATGTGTATGTATGTACATGTATATGTATGTATATATGTTATATGTGTATGTATATATACATACATACATAAATAGGTAGTTAATTGGTGCAGTAATAGGAAATGCTTGCTTTTTAGAGACATTGGGTATGGCTTGTTGTTAAATTGATATGCCTATGTGCACACACACACACACACATATATGTTCCCGTATCTGTACCCATCCTCGAATTGGTAACTTAGTAGATATGTATATATCTATACATACACACACACACACACATATACATATATATATATACAGATGTACATATATATATATATACATGTACATATATATATATATATGTGTGTGTGTGTACAGATGTACATACATATATAATTGTTATGGTAAAATTTATGTATCCATACCAATTCCCATTTAATTTTGGGCCATTTTGATAGAATATCTTAAAACAAAACAATTAAATATCAATGAGTGGCACACTTTGATCTTAAATTTGGCTCGTGACCTAATATCTACATCATTTTTCTTGATTTAATTTAGGTTATGATATTGCTATCAAGATTCAACTGTGTAGTTAACTCATTGACCCATGTTTCATGAGTAGTGGCTCTCAAGAACCCATTTTTCATGATAATGAATGGTCCACTTAATACTCATTGCATTTAGGGGATGCTCACAAAGGTGAAGCATTGGGCCTTCTCAGGAGGTCACCCCTCCAAGTATTGCTATAACTCAAGCGGAGTTTTCCCCAAGGTTAAAACCACTTAGCTTGCAACCCCATTTGCAAAACCTTCAACAAGTGTTGTGTTTTACAAACCATTCATTATGGAGCCCCTTTAACTCATCAATTGATAGGTAAGAGGTATTTTCCACAACATGTCAAATTATGATATTGTTATCAGGATTCAACTGTGTTGTTTTTCGAATCAAACTCATTGACCCATCTTTCATGAGTAGTTTAACTCAATTTCGCTTAACCATGGAGTTTCCCTAAGGTTAAGTCCACTTAGCTTGCAACCGCATTTGCAAAACCTTCAGCAAGTGTTGTGCCTTATGAACCATTCATTATAGAGCCCCTTTTAGAATGATACAAGATGATTGAGAAAGATCTAGCCATTCAACAATTTTAGCAATATAGAAAAAAAGGCTAATATCAATAGATAATATCATTACTTTAAAAAACTATTTTTTTTTTTTTTTTTAAATATCAAATCTCTACATTCTCTCCCATTCCTTTTAAAGTTATATTTTTTACCCATGAATCAAAGAGATAATATCACTACTTTAAAAAGCTAATTTTATTTAGAAAGTCAAATCTCTACATGCTCTCCCATTCCTTTTTAAGTTATATTTTCTTCTAATGAAACAAATGATAAAACATATAGCTTATTATAAATCATAGCTTACTTTCATTACAAATCATTTGAAATTATTTATTTTATTGTATTGTTTTAATTTTTAATTTTGTCTTTCTAAAATTAATGTAATTATATATTTTAAAATTAATAATAAATATATTATGGTCATTATATCTACTTTCTATTTAAATTGATGTTTAACTTGATAATATTGATAAAAAAATTATTTCTATTTCTAATGTATAAATCATAATATAGAAAATCCATGGAATCCCATACAAGAACATGCATAGGGATCAAGAAATAAAATTCCCACTTAAAAAAGCCAAACTTTTTGGAGATCAAATCTTTACATACTTTTACATTTCCCTTTAAGTTATAATTACTTTTAATGAAACAAAAAATAAAAATCTAGCATTTTTATAAATCATAGTTTTACTTTTATTTCAAAGAATTTGAAATTTTATTTTGTATTACTGTTTCAATTGTCTAATTTCTAAGATTTTTTTTTTTTTCTAAAATTAATGTAATTGTATATAAATATATTATGGGTATTATAATTACTTTCTATCTATTTTAATTATAAACAGTTCAACTTGATAACATTGTTAATTCTTTTTTCTTAGTCGCTAATGCAGAAGTCTTAATATAGAAAAAATAAATCCATGGAATCTCATGCAAGAAGATGTAGAGGATCAAGATAGGAATGGTGACTTCAGTGCTTCACCAAGGTGATCAAGAGATAGAATCACTACTTAAAAACTGCACTTTTTTAAGATCAAATATCTACATGCTCTTATGTTCCTTTCTGAATTATAATTATTTTTAAGGAAACAAATGATGGACATCTAACTTATAGTATAAATCATAATTTTACAAAAATCTTTAGTTTGTAATGTGATATTTAAGTTTTAAGTATTTTTATTTTTTAAAATTAATATAATTGTATATTTTAATGTTAGTATTTTTATTTTATAAAATTAATATTTTAACTAAATTAAAACAATTGATATACTTAATCAAGCGAAAAATAATGGTGTATAGATAAATGCAATTTATTTTGTAATATTTGGATTATGTATTTTTATTTTTGTATGTTAGATAAAATATTATGAGGGATTATATTTCTAAATTAGAAGTTATCGTTTGGTTAAACTATCACAAGTGAATGATCCTATCCATCGAAATATTAAGGGTCAAATAAAGATCAATCATACCAAAAAATTGAACTTTGATAAATGATATAATAAAAAAAGATCATCATTCTTACTCTTTAAATACAACTAATTTTCTAAAATCTTTGCATATTTCAAATATATTTGAACTATATTGCAGACAAATTTAAACAAAAAAAAATTAAGACTAGGCAAGCACAAGAAGAAAGATATACCGGGCCCACTTGAAAAGATAACTCCAACTCCCAACCATATAAAAGTAGAGTGAAGATGCTTTTTCAAAGGGTCTCTTTATGACAAAAGATAGAAAATTTCATGATTACATACAAATAGGGTTTATTGGCCTTTCGAAGATTATTGAGTGCCTCTTTATCATGCAATAAATTGCTATGCTCGTCAATCTATTTCTGCTAGTTAATGCACAATGGGCTCTGGGTACATTTATCTCTTCCATTTCTATCTATCCCTCTCTCCTCGCTCTTTATTTCTTGCTCTCCTCTCCTCCATATCTTTCCTTCTCCATCTCCATTTGCATCTCCATCTCTATCTCTTATCTCCTTACCCCTCTCTCTTTCTCTCTCTCTCTTACCCCCTCTATCTTTCCCTCTTTCTATCCATTTCTCTCCCTCTCTCCCTATTTGCAAACATAATACGAGTCTGTTAGTAATGGGGCCTGATTATCTTCTTGATTCATAGGTTTTGTTTCAGTTGTGTTTGGATCCTTGTAAGTGGATGAATAGTTGATTTGAAGCTACCACTTCTCCGTTGACCTTTGTTGCACATATAACATCATTTGCTAAATAGTCTACTAATTGACCTCATGTATTGCATAAATGTATTAAAAAATAGACCAAAATTTTCCCTAATCAATCCTCCACACTTCTTCAGCGTACCCATTGCACAACAAGGTGCGATTGCTAGTATATATTTATTTAGTTAACCTAAATTTATGTAAAAGAGATTTTATTCATGTATATAGATACATGTACATATATGTACATGTACATACACATACATGTACATGTATGTGTATGTACATGTATGTATACATACATACATACATACATATATTTACATGTATATATATATTTACATATTTACATGTATATGTATACATGTACATGCACAGGCAGGGAGGATGCTGGCAAAGGCTGGTGAGTCTGGTTTTACACTTGCTAGTTGCATTTGCTTAAAAGTTTCTAAGGCCTTTTCAACAAATCCATTTTGAACATATCCTGCAATGATGGCATTCCATGAGACCACATTATTTCTTTGAGGCATTTTGCCAAATGGTTTATGTGCCTTGTCTATGCTTCCACATTTTGCATGCATGTCTATTAGGGAATTTCCATCCTTTATGCTTTTGATGGATGCCCACGCCCTGTTCCAAAGCTCCCATTTTGGCACAGGCAGGGAGGATGCTGGGAAAGTTTGTGGAATTCGACTTTACACCTGCCAATTGCATTTGCTTGAAAGTTTCTAAAGCCTTATCAATGAATGTATTCCATGCATATTGTGCAATCATCACATTCCATGAGATGACATCTCTTTTGAGGCATTCTGTCAAACAGTTCATGTGCCTCGTCTATGCTTACCCATTCTGCATACATGTCTACCAAGGCAGTTGCAACTACAACATCTGAGAAAAAGTTGTCTAGAAGGTGTCGATGCACTCCAAGCTGTCTAGAATGAATTTACATCTTATATTGGCTGGTAATTGGTGCAATATAGGTGTATATGTGTCCATATATATCTATACATATACACATACTTCCCTTATTGATTTATCATTTGACTTCATTTATCTCTTCTTGAGCCAACTTCTTCCCACATATTTCTTCTTCCAAATCTGAGTATATTATATTAATGTATCTGCTGCTATGCTCAGGAAATGCTGTCCCTTTTCTGAGTGTAGATTATTATCTATTTTGAATGCTATAGCCTTGATTTTCTCCTCCCCTCATCATTTCACAACCTTTATTTGTTCCTTCCTCAAGAGTGACGACTTCCTGAATGGCTGCACCTTTTTGTAAAAGGAGACAACTCCTCCGTGACATTCTTTATGTGGGGGTGCTAAAAACTAGGAAGTCGGCCTTAAACAATATTCATTTGCATTGTTAATATCTTTTAGGGAGTCGGATGGATCTAACCTTCGAGTTATTGTGGCTTATGAACCCCTGCCTCTGTAAAAGTATAGTTTTTGATGATTTAATTGTTATTTCATGCTAATCAAATCGCTGCTATCCATCGCTTTATGATGACAATCGCTGCCTATTCCCTTTCCTTACTACCCTCGATCACCCATATTTATATGTAATTTGGGGCTTATTAATGGATGGTCTGCCAGGATATAATAATAAGTGATATTTTTAATTTTTATTTATTTATGTTGCTAAGGAAAATAGGTCGGCCTGATTGTCTATTAATTAAGGGCTGCTAACCCTAATTTGGCGGGGGCATGACATGGTGTTGAATTGCTGGTGGTGAATTATTGGTGGTGAATTTGCCTGATGCCATACATACATACATTATATATATATACATACATATACATACACACACATGTACATGTACATGTATATGTATATATATGTATGTATATGTGTATACAAGCGCAAAGCACTGTTTAGTTATCAGCTGTGTAAGCTTTATAAGATCACCAGCTCCTGCTACTCTTTGCAAATCCCTGCAACTGTTTACAGACAGACTGATGAGTGATGTTGGCAGCACAACTTTTTGTAGCTTCTCCCAAGAGTCAATTTCAATTGCCTCCAAGCAGCTCACTCTGGCGAGATTTGGCAACTCTTCAAGCACAGGGCACTGTTTAGTTATCAGCTGTGTAAGCTTTATAAGATCACCGGCTCCTGCTACTCTTTCCAAATCCCTGCAACTGTATACAGACAGACTGATGAGTGATGTTGGCAGCACAACTTTTTGTAGCTCCTCACAACCAGAAAATTTCAATTCTACAAGCTTTGCAAGATTAGATATTCCTGACACAGTTTCCAAATGATTGCAGTTTTTAATAGTAATTTTTTCCAAGCAGCTCAGTTGTGCAAGCCTTAGCTCCTCAAGCTCCAGACATTCAGTAATCTTTAATTCTACAAGCTTGCAAAGATCAGGTGTTACTGACAATCTTTTGAAGTTTTCTTAATCGGTAATCTCAAGACAATTCAATGTCTTTATCCTTGCCAAATCTGCTTTAATAAGATTTTTCATTTCACAAATTTTGAGAGATTGCAGGCAGGTGTTGACAGCAATTTCCATTAATTAAAATCTTCGTTACAAGTCCATAGCCTTTAATCTCTAGATTTTCAATGTCACTCATTACTGTTCTAGACCATCTCTCTTTATTCAAAGCCACTGCCCCCTCCCAAAGTACTCTGAAATCATAGATAAACAAGGACTTAAAAGTAGTCTCCTGTGCAGTATCATTGTACGCCAGGTCCCCTGCTAATGCTGAGCCCATCATCTTTAAACTACAGAGATTCATTCTGAGGGATTCTAATAAAGACCAGATATCCATTTGGATGTCCTTAGCATGCAAAACTAACTTTTTCATGTTGTTTAATTTTCCTAACAAATCTGGAAATTCTTCCAGAAAGGTATGACGAATCTGCAGTTCTGTTAAATTGAAAGGTGCCTGCGATTCAAAATATACTTATTTCAAACTTTCAGGTATAAACAATTGTCAGGAAACTACCATAAATTAATGCGCATTGACTATACTGTTATGGAGACTTAATTTTCAATGGTGAAGAACAAATACCTGTACATCGCTCTGCCACAATTTTCAGAAATGCCCATTACTTATTCTTAAACAGTGCAAGTTTTGAAGAGGAATCCATGAACAAATGCTTGAGTTTATATCTGAATTAAGGTCAAGTGGACGGTGACTCAGGTACTCAAGCTGAAGCCATAGCAGAGAACTATCAGAACTATCTTCCGGTTCCCCTAAAAAGTATGCAATTTCACAGCCAATGGATTTGTACACAAAGGAATGGAAACACCTGTCTTTGGTTTGTGCCAGGATGTTACAAAATCCCTTTGATTTCTGCATTCACAAGATGCACCTTACATTTGTGCAGTAGTTGGAATTTCAGAATTTAAATATAAATAAGAATTGAAAATATATTGAAAGGGCAAGCATGCCAAATATTTAAGAACTTGGGGACGCCATACACGACAAGGATGGCTCAGTTCATCTGCCATTTCTCTTCCCAAGTTCCGAAGGTGGTCATGCTTTCTCAAAGCAGATCCGTCTGTGCTAGATTCCCACTTACCTCCTGGATACCGTACTCCAACTTCCTCAACAAGATATTTCTCTTTTAGTGTTTTCAAAGCATGGCGAGCTCTCCATCCAGATCCTTTCCATATGCTCATGGCCTTGGTGGTAGATTTTCCAATGAAAAAGCAAGCTATATCCATGAAAATCTGTTTTTCTACCTTATCTAATCTATCAATGCTTATCATCAATTTTCGCTTTATATCTCTGGGAAGAGTCTCCTTCACTTTTTCCAATTCATCCTGCCAATACCACTGGTATCTACCAAAAACATGCCGGCCCAGAACTACCATAGACAGAGGTAAGCCTCCACACACATGTATACGTATATGTATGTATATGTGTGTGTATATATATATACACACACACATAGACATGTACATGTGTGTGAGTGTTTGTGTGTATATATATATATATATATATATATTTATATATGTCTGGTTTTAGACTTGGTAGTTGCATTTGCTTAAAGTTCCTAAGTCCTTTTCAACAAATACATATTGAACATATCATGCAATGATGGCATTCCATGAGACCAAATTTCTTTGAGGCATTTTTCCAAATGGTTCATGTGCCTTGTCTATGCTTCCACATTTTGCATGCATGTCTATCAGGGCACTTGCATCCTTTATGCTTTTGATTATCCATGCCCTGTTCCAAAGCTCCCATTTTGGCACAGGCAGGGAGGATGCTGGGAAAGGTTGTGGAATTTGGCTTTACACCTGCCAATTGCATTTGCTTGAAAGTTTCTAAAGCCTTATCAACGAATGTATTCCATGCATACTGTGCAATCATCACACTCCATGAGATGACATCTCTTTTGAGGCATTATGTCAAACAGTTCATCTGCCTTGTCTATGCTTACCCATTTTGCATGCATGTCTACCGAGGCAATTGCAACAATCATCACACTCCATGAGATAACATCTCTTTTGAGGGATTCTGTCAAACAGTTCATGTGCCTTGTCTATGCTTACGCATTCTGCATACATGTGGTGCAGGAGCACCTAGGAAACACACCTAGGAAACAGTCTAGGTTGAATTTTTGTTTGGGTATGTTATTGTGAAGGTCATGTTGACCATTTAGTTAGCATTTGAGGATTATGAATAAATCTTGATCTGTTGTGATCAGTGGAGTAAGAAGTGAAAAGGATGGATGTGTAGCTACTCATCTGGCTTAGGTTGTCAACATTTGAAAAAAGTTGGAAAACACAGTGGGTTTTTCAACTCTTGCTATTTGATCATTTGAAGGTCCGACCAAGGGAGTTTAACTGCTTTTGGAAACTATTTAAGGGAGGCCTCGACCTGAGAGTTGGTTGGTTGCATTGGTATTGTAATGAAACTTTGTGAAGTTGGAAAAAAATAGTGATTTTGTGTGTGCGTTTCCCTGTTTTGTTCCTGTTATTGGATTAGTAGGTTAATGGATTGATCATGGAATTTTGTATAGATTAGAATGTAGTCAAATTGTTTTCCAAGCACTGTTGGAACAGTCAGAAGCAGGTTATTCGTTCTCAAGTTATCTTGTAAAAACTGTGTTCTTTCTTTATTTTTTGTTTTGACTGGTAGACTGTGAAATGGGGTTTTAGTTCACTTTACAACTATACCTGGAGTACGGTCTTGTCCAGAATGTGGCTAGGCTCCATGTCTATAAATAGGTTAGGGTTAGGAGTCTGTAGGAGTCCAAGAAGCATGAAGAAAGTCTTTTCCTAGGCGAGCTTGACAGTGCCCGGTTAGGAAAGACAGGGAATTAAACACTTGGTTTGCAGGGGTTGACCTTTCCCTGTCAAGTCACGGTGTGGAGAGGCAGATAGATGCCTTACAAAGGCTTGGCATGAAGGAAGAGGTTTCACCAGTCCATTTGGTGATTGGGAAAAGCTGACAGTTCACTGAGTGGTCAGGAAATGGCCTAAAAAGCCCTAATTCTTACAAAATGAGGGTTACGCCTGTGTACGGACAGTGAAGGCCTATAATCTCAAAAATCTTTGAGAGGTAGGAAAATGAACCAGGATCCCCATGGGAAGATTGTGATGTTCTTTATAGTGATTGGAGATTGAGCCTATTTTCTCGGGTTAGGAGACCTAATTGGGGCTCAAGGGCTAGTAGCCTTTCTAACCCTAAATGGGGGTTTGATGATAGCGATGGAAAGATGGAGCTTGGAAGGCCTACAAGAACACTAGGAGGAAGGTCTTGAAGCCATGAGAGACATCACACACCCCTGCATCGAATTGATGAAGGATGGAGATTTAGTTAGCCTTTAGGAAGATTGAGGGCTAAGGAGAGAATGGCAGAGAGAGCACTAAGATTGGCTTGGTTAGGGAAATGGAGCTGATAGTAGGGTTGGCTAGTAGAACCAGGGGTGCCTAACAAGCATTAGAGCCTATAGGTTAAGGTGGTGGAGAGTGACACCAAAGGGGTTTGCCAAGGTGAGACCCAGAGCATGGAATAGTGAGTGTTCCATCCAACCCTACCCTATCAACATGTCTACCAAGGCAGTTGCAACAATCATCACACCTCATGAGATAACATCTCTTTTGAGGCATTCTTCCAAACAGTTCATGTGCCTTGTCTATGCTTACCCATTCTGCATACATGTCTACCAAGGCAGTTGCAACTACAACATCTGAGAAAAGCTGTTTAGAAGGTGTTGATGCAGTGCAAGCTATCTAGAATGAATTTACATCTTATATTGGCTGGTAATTGGTGCAACGCAGGTGCATATGTGTGCATATATATCTATACATATACCCCAAGTTGTCTAGAATGAATTGACATCTTATATTGCTTGGTAATTGGTGCAAAACAGGTGTTTATGTGTACATATATATATCTATACATATACACATGTATAAATAAAGAGAGAGCTTGTGAGTATTTACATATGCATATACGCATACACACATATATAGCTACAAATTCTCTCTCTATATATATGTGGGCAGTGTTCCACAGGGACGCATCCCCCCCAAAAAAACCAGTGTTTCCTAGACGGGGATGTCTTGGAGACTTGGGGACTTGGGGACTTGGGGGGGGACATCCCCCCACCAGCCCACTCCCAGTGCTACCATCCCACCACCAGTGTCGTTGTCTCCAAGACACCGCTAGGACTTCAAGGACACTGGGGTGTCCTCAAGACTTCTAAGGGACTCCTAGTTGTCTCCAAGTTGTATAATTCTTATACATCTTTTAATAACTATTTTTTCAAGTACTATATGTATTTCAGCACCCTGCCGCCCCCAAACTTAGACCCCCTGTCCCCATGTCCCCGAAACATGTGCCCTACTGTCCCCCGTCCCCGTCCCCAAAACCCCATGGAACACTGGTTGTGGGTGAAAAAGCAGCATTAAATACTAAATACATATTTATTTATGCTGAAGGCGTATCCTATTTGAGATGTATAGATCTGCTTTCCATGATTAATGGTTCAAACTGCTCCTTAAATTATGCAAGACAATCAAAATCATTTCATCCGTTCATTGCCCTTTGGTTCTTTGTGTGCCACGTGGTCTAAATGCGTGTCTTCCAGGCTCATTTACTGCCATCCACCGTTCATGGAATTAATGCCGTTGCTGCTCTGGAGGGTACATGTCCATAAATGGTTTTTAATCCCTGCAAAGTCTGCCCATTTTTTATGGTCTGCATCCTGGACAGTATGACATATTAAATAAAACATTCAAGGAGAGAAATGTAAATTCAGGTGCAAATCGCTCTAAATCAGAATAGACCAGACCCCTATTTCCCTCCTTACTTAGCACTCAGAGTGTGTGGTCTGTCCTCCTGCTTCTGAACCAGTAAGATTAAAAATAACCAGCGTATTATAGAATGAAAGAATGAGAGGGAGCATTCACTTGGTTTTACTGTCACAAAAGTTGCTTGGAAATTCGTGTAAACATTCAAAGATCTTTGAAAAAGAAGAAAAACTGCAAACCCTTAAAGAAAACCTTTACAGGACTGGAATTAGCTCACCACTAATCAGTAATTCCTTAAATTAAATCATATTTTCTGTGTTCTTTGTTTTTATTCTTTTTGGTCCATATTAAACTCCGCAAACCTTAGGTTTATATGGTTTTCTAAATACTTTCTTTTAAATTTGCAAACCCTAGATTCATATAGTATTGTGCATTAGGGTTTGAAGCTGTGTAGAAATGGCAGAAGCTGCAAATGGGGGCTCAAAACTCCCAAAATCTTTTGGCAGCAGCTACGAAATAAGTATAGGTAGAGCTTCTAGGGCGCTTACGAGGCAATAATGGTTTCCGCCCCTCCGTTGTTTGAAGATTTGTGTTATTTGAAGTCGTCAACATTGAATATATGGCTTTTAGGGTACGAGTTTCTCAAGACTGTAATGTTGTTCATGGGCAATCAGATACACTTTTTATGCAGCCAGAAAAAGGCTACTTTACTTGAAATCTAAGTGACCCGTTTGGGTACGAGTATGGGTATGGTGATATGGCAAATTTTTTCCTTCGGTATAGGAACGGGAATGTGTGTGTGTGTGTGTGTGTATAAGTATACATACACATATAACATATATACATACATAAATACATACATATGCATATACATTTAACAACAAACCATACCCACTGTCTCCAAAAAGCTGGCATTTCCTGTTACTGCACCAATTACCTACCTGTTTATGTATGTATGTATCATGTATATATATACACATATGCATATAACATATATACATACATATACATACATACATACACATATACATACATATATACATACATATGCATATACATTTAACAGCAAACCACATCCAATGTCTCCAAAAAGCTAGCATTTCCTGTTACTGCACCAATTACCTACCTGTTTCTTGTTAACTTAATAAAAAAATGCTTTAAAAAATTAGTCTTTCTTTTGGTTTTTTTGGGGAACCCTTGGGTCTCCCTGGGTTTGGCTGGGTTTGGCCCTGGTTCTCCCAGGGTCCTTCCCAGGCACCCTGGGTCACCTGTGGGTCCACAGAAGGACCCACAGGGAATGTGGGGTGCCTGGGAAGGACCCTGGGAGAACCTAGGGAAGAACCAGCAAAGGACCAGGACCAGAACCGTACCCACATGGGTAGAGGGGGCAAAATAGAAGAACTTGGTAACTGAGCTTGAATGTTAAAAAAAATCTGCCAAAAGCTCTCTGGGTATCGATGTGGTGTTACATGTGAAGGCCAGGAATGATGTGGGAAGTTCCTAGATGGACACTATGTGTGCTGCTATAAGGACGCACTACAGGTACTTTTTCTCACTACTTTGCTCATTTTCCACAGAATTAGATTCTAATGTGTAGTTTAATATTCACTATTTTGATTTTTTCTTTTTGAGCAAAATTAGAATCCAGTTCGTAGGTTGTGCTTGCTGTGCAAATTTGTAAGATGAGTTTTCTGTATTCAGCTGCACGGTACTTTCCTTTTTCAATAAAATTTTATGCAATGGAGTTCAGATATCCATCATTTAAAGTTAGTCTCAAACTGCCATATTTTTCATGAAATATTTGTCGTGCTTCTAAACAAAACTTACTTAAAGTTACTAGAAAGATTTTTCTCTGGCAGTAAGTAGTTTGCCAAAGCTCTCCTGGATTACTTGGTTACAAAATTCTACTTCTGGAAGAGCTTCGGAAATTTAAAACTATGTTGTTCCGTTAAATTAGCTTATATAATACCAGTACATCTTATTTGTTTTTGAACTAGAAAGATCTGCCAACTATCCAATTAATTTTCTTTTAAAACTTAAAATATTCATTTTTAAATTATTTTTAGTTTGGTATAGGTCGGAGGTTCCAGGATAGAAAGATCTGCCAACTATCTATCTTTCTATCCTACCTTTCTCTATTTGTCTATCTCTCTATCCGACTCTCTCTCTCTCTCTCTCTCTCTCTCTCACATCTCTTTATCACTCTATCTCACTATCGATATCTCTCCCTCCTCCCTCTCCCTCTTCCTCTATATCTTCCTCTCTATCTTTCCCTCTCTCCTTATTGCAAGCATAACATTAGCCTATTGATAATGGAGCCTAATTATCTTCCTAATTCAAAGGTTTTGTTTCAGTTGTGTTTCAATCCTCGTTAGTGAATGCATAATTGCTAAATGATCTACCATTAGATCTCATGTATTACACAAATGTATGCAAAAAATGGACCATTTTTCTCCATAATTAACCTTCCACACCTCTTCGGTGTACCCATTGCACACCAAGGTGCGATTGCTAGTTATAATCTTTTAGAATCTATAGTATGCAGAAAATTCTCTCATCATTTGATACAGCTTTTAAAAAATTAAGTTTGTTTTAAAAAATAATACACTGCCATATGCTTCTCAAATTAAAGCGCATGCATAGCTGGTGCACAGGAGTGTAAATGCATGTTGGTGTGATTGTGTCTACATGCACATGTGTGTCCTATGCGTCACACATGAATGCATGTGCATGGATACATGGATACACATGCCAAGTATTCTTGTATATAGATATGTTGGCTAAACTTGATGGCTGTTGTATTTAATGCTTATTTTCCCTAAAATACAATAATTTCTTTTGGAAGACTGTATCACATGTAGAGGAGATTTTTGGCAGACTTCAAAATACTCGGAAATACTAAATTTGTAAATATAGCTAGTGTATGATGTTTTCTTCTTTAGCATTCAAAGAACAAATTTGATTAGTTAGTGTAAAGGAATAAAAGTGCACGCCCTGCATTTCTGTAGCACTTAGTATTTGGTGCATGAACTGACTCCTACCCAGAGCGATTAGCCATTGCTACTTCTAATTAGTACAGCCATCACACAAATTTATAAATTCAATAAAGAAAAAATTATGCACAAATTCTCACTTGAATGATTTCAATATGTGATAAGTTTTCTTTGAAGTTCAGATTGTGTGGGTGGGATTTGAAGTTCCCTGTAGTTTCACACTGCATCATGTTTGAGGTAGGTGTGTCTCTGCTAACTTCGTGAGATCTATTCAGAATTATGTTCATTGATCATTGATAAAAAATTGTTGAAATAACCATACAAAATGAATGTCTGCTTCTATGTGCTATTCCTTCTAAAAAGCTTGTTTCTCTTGCAAGAATTTGAATACTTCATTTGAATTGTGCTTTGAATAGTTTTGTGATAGGAGGCTTTTGTTTAGACACTGTCAAAGCGAGCCTAACACCCTTATCATTCTATCATATTTTGCAGGTTACTTTACCTTGTAAAGCGAATTGGTCTAGGTACCTACCTATGAAGAAAATTGGTCCAACTTCTGTATTGGATTGCCCGCATGGTGAGTTGAGCTTGGCATCATCGTATTTTGGAGGGTCCTTGAACTTCTGAAGAATATTGTTACAGGTGCCTTTATCTTTTGAAGAAAATTGGACAGCTATTGCATTGGATTGCACACATATTGATTTGTTGTCAAATTAGTTGCTCTGTTATAGAGTATGTATGCTTGTGTATGCTGAACCATTGGAGTGAATGTCCCTCTTTCTGACGATGCTTGCAGCCTTGCTGTTACTATAATTATGGAGTCAGCGTTAACACATGTGAAGGGAAATGCAAGGTCTGTCCTAGGTATTGTCATGTCCCCTTCTCAGTGACATCTCTCGGAGGACAGGATTGGCCTATCACACGACCCTCGTAGGCCGATAGTCTGGATAGAGGGTCACTTCGGAGCTTGGCTCAACTTCAGTCAGCGAAGTTTGATCAGTTGTCTTTCATTCTGGCTCGATCGGAGACGTTTTGCAGAATTGCTATTTTTAGCAGTTCCTGGCAGGCAGTGTGGGACCACTGCTATTTTTAGCAGTATGGTTGTGGCGGCATCAGGAATCACTTCAGAGTTCGTCAGCATCAGACGGATCAGTCATCGGGTTAGAAACGAGGAAGATATTAATATTTGATCGTATTGATTAAATATTAATTAATTAACGTTTATAATATAAAGTTATAATTTTTAATTATAACTTAAGTGATTGCCTTGAGGGGGTGCGCCATCATTAAAAGGGGGCCAGTTTGACATTTGATTTAATTTAAAATATTCAGCTGAGGACTATTGAAATATTAAAATATTAAAACATGAATATTTTAATGAAACCCTATTATGGTGGAAATCGCACTTTTGAGAAAGATAAAGGGTTTTGCATTGGAAATTGTGCATTATGTGATTATTGAGTTTTGAGACTGATCAAAATTGATCTGAGCCTGAGACTTTAGGGTTTCGCGTTCGACTTCCTTGGGGAACGAGCCATCTCCAACGGAAAGCAATTCAGAGAGTGTGCAATATCACTTGATCTATTGCCTACAGAGGTTTTCTCATTCAGAGTAAACTACAGAGCTTTCAGAGATTGTCTTTCATCTGAGATTCTTCAGTATTTGCATCCAGACAGTGTTTGCTTATCTTGGCGCACCATTCCAGAGGATTATACATTGATTTTGGTGAAGGTCGTACAAAATTAATTGCAGATATGACAGGCCGTACTTCTGTCAGGCCGTACCATCACAGAAACACGTGTTAGCTCATCTTGAGAGAAACGCCTCTCATTCTTGCTTCTCAGTTGCATCAACAGTGGCGCCTACCTTGCTGGAGTCTTTTGCAGTCATCAGATAGCAGGAGAAGAGGGTTATTAATTTTTGCCGTACCATTCTGTACCTTCAACCGTACCAGCAGATAACAGGTTCTTTTTACAATAAAAATCATTATTCTATCTTTGCATGTTATCAGATCATTGTTATATGGAGATCATTTGATTAATAAAGGAAACGCCTTCATTTCTTATTGTATTTCTCAAGCAAATTGAAGACTTAGAATTTTTTTTATTGAATTTATTTCAATTTTCTGTCAAAGCCGTACTGTTCATTAAATGCATTAAAAATCCAAAAATTGCAAAAGAATCACAAAAACCCAAAAATGTCAAAAAAACTCAAAACCACAGTCAAATTCAGTGTCAGGGGGAAACAAGGGTTTTTACAGTGGTATCAGAGCTTGATCCTGCCATCCTAGGGTTTGGCCATCACATGCAGCCAGAGGAATTTGATACATACAGATATTACACACGCAGACGTGCCTTGATAGAAAACAGCAGTTTGAGCAGACAGCCCGAGATATCATAGGCCCGGGGAATGGCAGTGAGAGATCGCGATATACGAGGGAGAATCCCACCAGAATAACGAGGATCAAGATGATCTTTGAGTTTTACTTCGCGCTTTCGAGGATATACGTGCGAGCCAGCGGCGGTCGGCGAGGTATTGCAGCGTTGACAGTGGCACTCGAGAGGAATTAGGGACTCGAGGAGGCCGTCACCACATCGTGACGATGGCGAGGCGGCGGGGTCCGCGGAGAGCACCTAGGGCGTAATGTCCGCGGACCTTGAATGGGCCTACTAGGCCTACTTTCACGCGACAGGAGCCCGATGAGGCTATACCAGGTGATGAGCACGAGGATTTGTTTGCTGATAACCTTATGGCAGCGAACGAGGAGTGGGAGTTGATACCTCCTGCAGTCAGAGAACGGATCTCTTTTGACCGTTTTGTTACACAGAGGCGAGAACATAACATGGCTCGACAGGATTGGAGACCCCGGCAGCAGAATAATGACCTCAAACATGCAACTAACAGGCTTAATTTGGCGATGTTTGATGGTGGTGGGAAGATGACTGCCCAAGCTTGGATTAGCAAGCTTGACACATTCCTCACTTTGCGTCCGATGGCTGAGCGAGACGCTATTAGATATCTTCTTGCACCTGAGAATTGCTTGTCTGATTGGTAGCACCATGGCATGAGTCACCTTGCTGCAACGGGATCACTACCTACGAGGAGTTCGTGGAGCAATTGGTAGAAGGTTTATTTGCGGGATCCGGAAACCACTTCGAAGACTTACTGATTGAAGCCCAGTAGCAGTCTGAAACGCCCTTCGGTAATTTCCGAGAACTATCCGTCGCGTTCCGGAGAACTGAAGGCGGTTAGTAGTTCTTTCATGGAGGGTTTGGCCAGAGCCGAGAGGCTGGATCAAAACCTTTGATCCTGCCTCCATCATTACGAGGCGATATGAGGAAAGCAGTAGCATAGGTTAAGCAGCCCGTCAAGTAGATTTAACTCCAGAGGTTCTTCATCGTTTAGAGACAACAAGGGTTTCAATAAAAACAATGATAAATCTGATTATAACAAAAACAAATCAGATTATAAAAGCGATTCAAAAGGTAAATCAGCCTTCCCACCTTTGGATCGTGAGGCCCTGAATGACCTTCGCAGGAAAAAGTTATGCTTTTACTGCAAGGGACCGTATGATGCCAATCACGATTGCCCTCTAAGACCTAAGGGCAAGGCGAATCGTGTTATGTGGGCATACTATGAGGACTAGGAATCAGAAAATTCAGAGCAGCCAGAGCATTCAGATGATTCCGAGTCAGAGACTCCAGAGCATAGAGCAGAGGAATGAGAGCCAGGCTTCTGGTCTGGGAGGAGTGGTGTCTAGCATCCAGCGGGGAGGGTTCTTACCCGGCTTAGTGGTGTATTATAGCAGTGGGAGGGTCCATTACCCTATTGGATCACGGGAGCCACACACTTTGTCGATGCTAGATTAGGTTGGCTTGAGGGGGCTTATCACAGAGGAGTTTGAGGGCATCAGAGTCAAAGTGGCGGATGGGTACACTCTGAGATGCGAACGCATGATTAGAGATCTTCCATTACGCTTGAACAACTATGAGTTCAAGGCAGATTATTATGTTGTCAATATGGGAGACATTGATTTAGTATTGGGAATGAAGTGGTTACACTCATTGGAGGAGGTCACACTTCGTCTCAAGGATATGGAGATACGTTTTGAGGTCGACGGGAAGACTCACATTCTTAAGGCAATACGGGACAGCGACCTTAAAACAATTTCCTTTAGTGAATGGAAGCGGCTCATGCGTCATGACACATGGTAGAGTGGGCGGTGTCATTTAGCACCTGGGAGGAACGAAAGGCAGTATCATCGAGACATTGAAGATGGAATCAAGCATGATAAAGGTGTTGGTGATATTCCTTGGTAGACCTCCGAATAGAGGGATAGAGCACATCATTGAGCTTCGAGGATTACAAAACCCGTCATGGTAACTCCACTACGAGACATCCAGAAAAGATTAAGGATGAAGTCGAAAACAATAAAGGAGTTATTAGCTATAGGTCACGATGAATGAGCAAATCATATTCGCCTCTTACATTTGTTTTGGTGAAGAAGAAAGGATGGAGCGTTACGCGTATGTATTGATTCGCGGTCTACGAACCAAAGAGGACAATCAAAACATATACGATACCGAGGATAGATGAGTTGATTGATGAGCTTCATGGGGCATGCTATTTTACGAAGATTGATTTACGGTCGGGTTATCATCAGATTAGAGTCCGTGAGCAGGACATAGAGAAGACAACTTTCAGATGTCATTGTGGGCACTTCGAGTTCGTAGTGATGCCATTTGGGCTCACTAACGCGCCAACCACCTTTCAGTCTACGATGAACAGGGTATTTCATTCTTTGCTGAGGAGGTTTATGTTGGTCTTCTTCGACGACATTCTGATATACAGTCGGACTTGGCAGGAGCACTTGGCTCATTTGGAGACTGTGTTGAGCATCTTGGAGAGGGAGTCCTTGTACGCCAAGCAATCCAAGTGCGACTTGGGGATGACCGAATTGCTATACCTTGGTCATATTATCAGTGCGGATGGAGTGCGCATGGATCCTGAAAAGATCCGCGCCATTATTGATTGGCCCACACCGGCGAACCTGACACAGTTGAGGGGGTTTCTCGGTTTGTGTGGATTCTACCGCAGATTCGTGAATGGTTATTTACGACATGCAGCCCCGATGATAGACTTGATGAAAAAGGGGGCGTTTGTTTGGACTTCTGAGGCACAGGAGTGTTTTGTGAAGTTCAAGGAGTTGATGACCACTTGCCCTATTTTGGCACTACCCGACTTTTCGAAGCCGTTTGAGCTTCAATGTGATGCATCAGGTGAGGGCATTGGTGCGGTGCTTATGCAGGACAAGCACCCAATAGTTTATGAGAGCCGCAAGCTCAGAGGACCCGAGCGTTTGTACAGTATATATGATAAGGAGATGCTCGCCATTATGCATGCTTTGGAAAAATTTAGACAATACCTTGTTGGCAGCAAATTTTGCATCAAGACTGATCATAACAGTCTACGACACTTCTTGGGGCAGCGAGATCTCAATGACAGACAGCAGAAGTGGGTCAGCAAGCTGCGGGCTTTATGACTTTGATATTTCATTATATCAAAGGAATTTTCGAGCGTAGTGGCGGATGCCCTTTCCCCGGAGACCGTGCCCAGGCACTATAGTTCCCGATTCGAGTTGGAGGCATTTGATAGTGGCGGTATGCAAGGGCGGTTAAGGCCTCTAGTATTGTTGAGGGATCAGCAGTTGACACCATATATACACTTGTGAATGATTTGATCGTTTACAAGCACAGGATATTTCTGATTCCCGGTTCTGAGGTGAAGAACATGGTTATGCGAGCCTTTCATGATATTCCCACAGCAGGACATCCCGGATACTTCAAGACTTACAGGCAGATACGGGAGAGGTTCACGTGGAAAGGTCTCAAGAGAGATGTTCTTCAGTATGTGCGTGAGTGCCCTGTTTGTCAGCAGAACAAGCAGGAGAATACTCACCCAGCAAGTTTACTACAGCCACTTCCGATTCCTGAAAGGAAGTGGGAATGCCTGTCGATGGATTTTATCACGGGCTTGCCTAAAGCCCAAGGGCGTGATTGTATATACATGGTTGTGGATCGGCTTACGAAGTATGCCCACTTCTTTCCGATCACCACGACTTGCGGCTACAGTGGCGAAGGTGTTCTTTGAGAGATATTAGGATTACATGGGTTTGCCTGAGCATGGTGAGTGGCGAGAGATAGCGGTTCACGAGTAACCTGGCCGGGGAGGTCTTCAGGCTTTGTGGGACCGAGCTTACACCGAGCACCAGTTACCATCCACAGACAGATGGGCAGACAGAGATAGTGAATAAGTGGGTGGAGGGATATCTCAGGAACTACATAGCAGGGCAGCAGAAGGCGTGGGTCAAGTGGATACACTTGTGTGAGTATTGTTACAACTCGACATTCCATATGACCATTCAGATGTCACCCTTCATGGCATTATACGGGTATGAGGCACCGAGTTTCCTAGATTTGCTACTGAGCGATAGCAGAGTGCCTAGTGCAGGAGGATGGTTGCAGGAGAGTCAAGACACTATGAGGGCTCTCAAGGAGAATATTGCAAAGGCACAAAATCAGCAGAAGCAGTATGCGGATTAGAAGAGGACGGAGAGGCATTTCGAGGTTGGTGACATGGTTTACCTCATGCTGCAGCCCTACCGTCAGTCCACTCTTAGGAAGAGTGGGTCAGAGAAGCTCAAGCCACGTTATTACGGTCCTTTCGAGGGATCTGAGGGAGAGTTGGCGAGGTGGCTTCACGGGCTTGAGCTTCCATTGAAGGCCCGGGGTACACAAGCGTATTTCATGTGTCACGCGCCTCAAGAGGCGTTGGGTCTCGTGTGGTACCCGTCTGGCGGTCTTACCTCCCAGATGATGAGGGGAGGTTGATTTTTAATTTTTGAGTCCCATCACAGATGCGGGGAGAAGCCGATTAACGTCGGAGGACTATCAGGGAATATCTGGTAAAATGGAGAGATTTTCCGGTTGAGGATGCGACATGGGAGAGCGAGGAGATTCTGCAGCATCCGACATTGAGATTGCTTGAGGACAAGCAATTTCAGGAGGGGCGGACTGTCATGTCCCCTTCTCAGTGACATCTCTCGGAGGACAGGATTGGCCTATCACACGACCCTCGTAGGCCGATAGACTGGATAGAGGGGTCGCCGGACTTTAGCTCAACGTCGATTCGGCCAGTTTGTCGGTTGTCTTTCATTGATACGGCTCCCGATGAGGAGGCGTTTTCGCGAAATTACTATTTTTAACTTGATTCGGCAGGCGATTAATGGGACCAGCACTATTTTATAATATAGGCTGTGGCGGCATCGGGAATCACTTGAGTTAAATTGACATCAGACCGGATCGGTCATCGGGTTAGAAACTTGAGGAAGATATTATCTTTAAATCGTATTGATTAAATATTAATTAGTGCGTTATATAAAAGTTATAATTTTTAATTATAGCAAGTGATTACCTTGAAGTGCATGCATCATTAAAAGGGGCCAGGTTTGACATTTGATTTAATTTAAAATAACTATTTGAGGACTATTGAAATATTAAAATATTAAAACATGAATATTTTAATAGAAACCTATTATGAATTAAAATCGCTTTTGAGAAAAGATAGGGTTTTACATTGGAAATTGTGCATTATGTGATTATTGAGTTTTGAGGCCCGTCAAAATTGATCACGAGCCTTGGAGCTTTAGGGTTTTCGTTCGGCGCCTTGGGAGCAGGCCATCTCATGGAGAGAAAGCAAATTGAGAGGTGTGCAATATCACTTGATCTATTACCTCTGAGAGGTTTCTCATTGAGTAAACCTGAGCTTCGAGATTGTCTTTCATCACGATTCTTGATTATTTGCATCAGACGGTGTTTTGCTTATCTTGGCTACCATTCCAGGAGGGATTATACATTGATTTTTTGGTGAAGGTCATTTTCAAATTAATTGCGGATATGACGAGCCGTACTTACGTGGGGCCGTGCCACCATCCATGAGAAATACGTGTTAAAGCTCATCTTGAGAGAAGCGCCTCTCATTCTTGCTTCGGTTCATCAACGATGCGCCTACTCTTTGGAAGAGTCTTTTCTTGATCATCGAGATACTTGAGAGAAAGAGGGTTGTATTAATTTTACGCGGTACCATTACCTTAGGTACCAACAGATAACAGGTTCTTTTTACAATAAAAATCATTATTCTATCTTTGCATGTTATCAGATCATTGTTATATGGAGATCATTTGATTAATAAAGGAAACACCTTCATTTCTTATTGTATTTCTCAAGCAAATTGAAGACTTAGAATTTTTTTTATTGAATTTATTTCAATTTTCTGTCAAAGCCGTACTGTTCATTAAATGCATTAAAAATCCAAAAATTGCAAAAGAATCACAAAAACCCAAAAACGTCAAAAATACTCAAAACCACAGTCAGATTCAGTGTCAGGGGGAAACAAGGGTTTTTACAGGTATTACCGTGTTTAGTTTAACCTTCTCTATGACCAGTTTGGGGTATGTTTGTAGCCTCTTTTTCTAAGGTGAGGATTGGATCGATTGATATGCTATCTGAGTTGACGGGTTTTACAGTCTAGTAAACTTGATAATGTTCTAATAAGAACAAATTTCAAAGAACCCTGTAGTTTTAGCAGCATCTCATTGCATGGCATTTTTTTCTCTTTCTTGCTTTTGCAAAGATGTCACGAGTATCAATTCTGTATTTACTGCAGGTAATTCTAAAGCGTGACCTTTACGAATGGCTTTGAAGAAAGTTCTAGAGGACACCCAATGATGCGTATTAGGTTAATGACGTATTTTGGTTTTCAACTTTTCCACTATAGTCTTTTGTTCTAGTAGTCATTTTTTAATCTTTTGAAATTCAAATTGAGGTTTGTTTCTCCATTCAACTTTGTTAACTCTTTGCTTTCTCTGTCATCTGCTGGAAGTTTAGAGAAGAAAATCTGGTAAGAATGGTTTGTACAGAGGATATTATCTTTTAGGATATGAACTTGGGCATTATTCAAACATATTTTCATATTCATTCCCCTGTTAATAATGTTAATACTACATTAATAATTTTAGAAAGAATGACAACAAAACCACATGTAAAAGGTATGAAGTTTAAATGTTTGAATTCTTGTCTGAGTGCATAGTTTGTATGCACTTCCATAACATTACAATTAAACCCATAAATTTGTAGAAGGTTATCATCTAGGCATTATGGATGCGCAATTTCTACACATCCCACACCTCCTTATAATTTTATCATTTTTAGGGTAACACTGATGTTTTGGCATCACACTTTTTGTGTTGCTTATTTATTATGGAGCTTATCATTGGTTTAATGCTTGGTATTTAATTTATGACCAAGTCTTGGTCAGGTTTAAGATTTGATGTTCAATGTTTATTTTTTAATTTAAATTTTGGGATATTGACAAAGGGTGAGCATTCCTTCGTTAAGGATAATTTGGAGTTAAGTAGTGTAGAACAAGTATGGCATCATCAAGAATCGTCCTTTGTCAAGATTATGTAATGATGAGTGGAGTATCAAAAATATACCTAGTGCACATAGATTTGTGAAAATCTTACTACTTAGTCTGCTACCTTTTCACACCCTCGGGGTGAACAAGTTAAGGCAGGCTCAATGTAAGGATATAATTGAGGTGGAGTGTTGTAGGTCTAAGGACATGGTATTGTGAAGTATATGAGATTATGGAGTAGCTAATGTGCAGCTTAGATTTGGTTGGTTTGGCCCAATCAGTAGCTTTTTTAATGGGTAAATTTGTTGCTATGGGTGGTGATATCTAGTACACCAGGGATCATGCTATTGTGATGAATGAGATTGAACATATAATTTATGATTTACAAAGCTTAAGTCTATTTAGGATGGGTTCAATGAGTTTCCTTTATAATGGTTAATTGGTTTGAAATATGTGTTCATTAGTTCACAAGCAAGAGTTTAGTTATTAATCTTTGTACTTGTAAAGTAATTATATATCATAATTTTTTCAATCTAAAGTGTATATATAAATATAATTTTAATGTATGTATATAATCTTTTTAATATAAAATGTGAATAGTTATAATATCTTATTGCAGCCTTCACGCCAATCAATAAATTTAAGAGAATAATCAATTAATAACAAAGCATGAATGAATTATTTGTACTATAGAAATACTTGCCCACAATAAAATTCATTTCAAACTTAATTTGATGTTACAATTTTGTGTAGATATAAAATTCATTTCAAACTTAATACAATGTAGTTTGAAATATGATACAATTTCGTGTAGATAATCCAAATGTGCTTTTTCAAAACCATTTACATTTTAAAAGGATTGTGTTGTTATCTCAAATCATGGAAGATGAAATTCAAGAAGTATCTCTCATTGATGTGTATTGTAGGTTAACTTGTCAAATTGGGTAAGGACTTCAATATTTTTTTGTCTTATTCCCATTACATCATAAAAGATTATTTCTTTGGATCTTGATGTTTGCATGGGTGCCACTTTTAAATCTAATGATTTAGAGAAGATATAAGAATGTTGTATCCACTCTCCTTCCACTGCCTTTTATTTATTTATTTAGGATTCTTAGGAATTTGTTCAACACAATTTTCCAAATGTATTAATCATTAGATTGCATTTTTTTTAGGATTCTTAAGAATTTGTTCGAACACAAATTTTCAAATGTGTAAGCAGTAGATTGCATTTCATTTCATGGAGCTCGTATGAATGTATGTGATCCCATACAATATATTTGGTAGGGGTTAAGTTGTGTGTTCTTTCATGCCTAAATATGCGATTAATAAAAAATTGACAAGATCTAATGGGACAAGGTTGAATTTTGTTGCAAAAGGAGATTTTGATGTTAGCAAATTGTTCAATAAACCAAGGCAAAACAATGATGCACCCTTGTATTTTTCATTGGTGATATGCATGTTTCAATGTAGCTTTTGATAATATGGGTGCTACCACAATAGTCTCATTTTTGCGACATTTTAATTTTTGTTTGAAATTACATTTTTTTTTTTAATGATTTAAACTCTGAAGGGTTCTATATAAAAGGTATTAATTGAAGAGGGTTAGATAAGATTCTATTAGATAAAACCTTTTTGGATAGAACCCTTCTAGTCTTAAACCATACACACAATAAAGTCTTTGTACCTATCAAAATGGTGACCAAAAATCACTTTTTCTTTACCTTTTGAGGGATCAAATAAAGTCATTTAAAAATTATGGCTTGTAAGTACGTAGTTTTTACTTACGTAGTTTTTATTATAAGCTTTTCAAAAAGTATTAATTTTGAATATTTTTAGTTTTATTATTATATTTGCTTTTTAATTTCTTGTGAATGGAGGTTTTTTACTAAACATCAAAGTATTTGTTTCACACGTGAAAAAAAAAAAACATTTAAAAAAATATTTGTGCCGTTGGTATTGATGTCTTTGTTGCAAAAAATAAAAATAAAAATTGAATTTCAATATATATGAAATAAGTTTTAGCATTTTTTATTAAAAAATAAGTTATTAGAAGTTACGTGAACAAATTCACAATTTTTTTTAGTATATTTAGAATTTACACACAAATATTCACAAGTTCACATCATCTTTAAATTATTAATGGTTTAGGTGCTATAGGTTTCATAAAGTGAAAATTTGGTGAAAAATGTTTCAATATTCTATTTTGACTGAAAAATGGGACACACTATTGTGGGATGACCCATTTATGGTGCTTTGGGACATGCCTTATCATCAAACATTGAATGGAGTTGAACATTGATATTTAAAACACAAAATTACCACAAACAATACATATAACGAGGCTATTTTTCTTCATGGTTGATTGTTGTGCAACTTAATAAATAAGTTGCATTGATATTTATCTATTTGAGAATATATAATAATGATTGTCGGAAAAGATGTGAGAGTAATGGTGTTTTATAACGGTCAAAGAGCTTTTGGTAGGGACACACCTTTATTAGTTAACCAATTTTAAGGATCTATAACATAGAATTATCAACCTTATGATTGATTGATAGGGACAAAATGGATAAAGCAAAGTCATGGCATTGGCTGTCATTTTGCCATCCTTGTCAACAAATATGGTAGAAATAGGCAAGGTTTTATTTAACCATAGAAGTTTGCCAAGTATAAATTTAATTATAATGTAAAATACTCTATACAATGTACTCATTAGAAATGTTGAGAATGCATTTTCCACTTTTTGTGCATATAGGTTTTGTTTTATATATTAATGCCTTTTACTTGTGGGTAATTTTGGTGCATAATTATTATGGCATGAGATACATTGACACTCTCAAAATTGAAGATTTTAGAGTATAAGCGCTATAGCAAAATGCACAATAAGCAGTAGGACAAAATTTGTTTCCTTATAGTGAAGGCCTATGAGATAAATGTAGCATATACAACATGACATTGAGATGCCTCCCAACAATTAATCTTGTACAAGTTGGTTTTCTTTAAATTTGAAGGTAGTTGCATATAGGATTGACATTGATCTTTGTGTAGCCCTCATTGACTTATGGTGGATGAATGCTTCATTGTTGAGAAAAAATAAATGTAGATTACAAAAGAGTAGATTCAACAAGTGATGGGACTATCTAACTATTAATGACTTGTGTAATTATAAAAAAAACATTTTTTTTTTCAATTCCAATCAAGAAGTATTATGATGATTTTTCAAGTCATAATCATGGTAAGGTGAATACAATAATTAATATTTGCTAGTTTTTTAATAGTTTATCATCAACTATAATTTCCATTCAAAAAATCAACCAATTAATTTACAAAGACACGCTATTGAGGAATCATTTGGTTGTTGATAACTAATAGTTTAGTCATTGTTACGATTCTTATTTACAATAGTAAACAAATAATGAATCTATTAAGACATTGTATTGAGGGATCACTTGGTCATCAATAAGTACCCAACTGTTTTGATAACGCAAAAATACAAGGTAGGTATTTGCCACTAAATGACATTTATTATTTTAGCAACCAAGAAAACATTTAGCATTTAAAATATTTTTTTTCCCAACTATACTTGTGAATCTATTCTTCTATTCACAAGCATTTTATAAACACAAGTGGATAAGTGATAGTTGTTTCCATATATGTAAAGAAATATAAGAGTAGTGAGAATAATATCAAAATCTAGTTATTTGATGTCTACTTTTGTCTAGTTGTACCATAGAAAACATAATTTGGGTCATTTTAGTGTAAAAAACAATGATGATTTATAAAATTAAAAAAAAATCTTTTGTAAAATAAAATGGGCAATCAAAACTACCATGTTGATAGTCATTTTGTGGTATCACATTGATGGTGAATAAGCCAAATGAATAAAAAATTGTAATGCCAACTTATGCGATAATGCCAATTTACTTTTTTTTTCTCATATTGTTGCCAACTAATTATGTAGCTAAAGTTGTGAATTGTCACCGATATCATATATTTAAGGCTGTTGCACATAACTCAGAACTAATACCTTTATTCCACAACTTGTTAGTGCAAGGAAGATAAAGTCGAAAAGAGGGGGATCAATTCTCTTGATGGAGGTAATTAATATCTAACTTGTCCGAGAACTAATAATGCATCTTGATCCATCGAAAAATATGATCGAATATAGTCAATATGTAATATATGTTCATTAAGAAATATGTATCAATAGTTGCACAAGTAGGACCCATTATAGGTAATATATGTTCATTAAGAAATATGTATCAATAGTTGCACAAGTAGGACCCATTATAGTGACTAATTAGTTGACAATTAAATGTTCTCTAATATTTTTTTTTGGGAAACCAAATTAACATCAAAATTTAATAGTAACGTTACCCTTTGTTTAGAATGAGAAGATTTGATTTATTTTAGAGATCCTTTTATATATCTGTCTTG
>VDFB02281492.1:1011979639-1011995180 GCA_007258455.2 Sequoia sempervirens | reverse complement strand
GGGAGAGGGCGGGAGAGAGGGGGATGTAGATAGAGAGGGATAGGGATAGAAAGAGATAGAAAGACGAGCGAGAGAGAGTTTAAGAGAGTGAAATAGAGATAAAGATAGAGTGGGAGAGATGGAGTGAATGAGAGAGAGAGAACATAGAAGTCATGTTGCATTAAAAGAAATTAAGATTATATGCTATATTTTATATAATCTTAAATATTTTTTAAAATAATATTATGGTCAAATATAGTATCATATATTATATTTTATATTAGAAACTATTAAATATAAATATAATACGATATATAATCAATAATACATAATGTATATTTTTATATAATACAAAGAACATAGAAGTCTGTTGCGTCACATGAAATTAATGTTATATGTTATATTCTATATAATGTAAATCTATTTTTAAAATAATATTACAATCATATTTAGTATCATATATTATATAATCTATTCAAAATTATTAAATGCAAACATAATACAATATATTATTAATAATATATAATGTATATTTTATATAATACAAAGAAAATTATATATAAGTACATTTATTATCATATATAATAAATTATATAAGAATTATATTAATATTAAAACAAAGTTATCAATTATGAAAAAATGCAAAGGAGCGAAGGGCAGAAGGTGGGAGGCAACGACCAACGAGCAAGGCAAGAAGGGCAAAAGGCGAGAGGCGATGGCCAACAAGCAAGGCAGGAAGATCGTTGGATTCAGAACAAGGATAGATGGAGCGACAAGTTGGAGCACATGGAACCAATGGAGACCTTTAGGGATAAGATCAATAAGGGATGGTGCGTGTATGGGGACGCTAGGAAGGGAGCACAAATCGAAAATCATAGGTTGCAATGGGTAATGGAGAATGGGGAATGGGTTGATAAATGCCACCCCTAATATATAGAGAAACAGGTGGAAGAAAGATACAGACAAGACCCAAGGGCTAGGGCAAGATCAAAAGTAGATCAGAGATCATATCAAACGAGGAAGAATGGAAAACTGGTTCCACCTTGGATTAGGCCATACCAACTGACCTATGCAGGCGATTGTTGGGGGAGAAGGATCAGTGGTGGATGCCATGGGAAGCAAAAAATGAATTGACGAAGGGCGAATGGGTGGTTCGGGAAAAAGCTAAATCTGAGTTTGGATAATGCTAAGCAATGGCGTCAAATGGATATGGAGGTGACGAGGTAGACAAAGCCTAGGGGTGTTGACAAGGGCAAAGGCAAGGTGGGGCAAGAAGCAGGCACTTCAAGGCAAGGTTGCGTAGAAAACGACATATCCCTAATTAATTTGAAGCCCTCAATTTCTCTTAAGGATGATATAGTCAAACAAACTAGGTTTTTACTCCAAGATATAAGATTGTTTATGAAATGGGGTGGGGAGCACCAGAGGAGCTGAGAAGATGTTAAAAAATGGAGCACAAAAATTTGGGGTAATAAGAATGTTGTGAAGGCTCTAAGAAATAAATTTTATTTGGTTACCTTCCCTACACAAGGAGATAAAAACAAGGTCATAAAGTCACTAGGCCCTATTTTATGGAGGGCTCACAAATGCACCTTTTCGACTAGAGTCCTAATTTTGATCCAAGGAAGATGGAAATAGAAGAAAATTTCATTTGGATTCGGCTATACGATCTCCCATCAGAATACTGGGTGGAAGATATTCTCAAGGAAATAGGGAGACAACTTGGGAAGTTTAAATACCTTGACAAAGTACAGGAGGATATAGTGAGGGGTACCTACTTCAAGCTCTACATAGCATCTCCACAGAGGATAGGGTTACCATCAGAAATAGAAATAAAATTGGAAGTTGGTGTCTGGAGACAGGAAGTGGTGAGGGAGGATAACTTGAGGTTATGCTCTAATTGCAAATCGGCAGATCATGGTAGGGACAAATGCCCATCTCGAATCATAGTTAATGGACTCAATATGTATGAGGAGGAGAAGGTTGCAGCGGTAGGAAACAAGTATGGCTCTCCGATGAGATTGCCACTTACAAATATGGAAAAAGAACTAGTAGACAACATTTGGCCTCCGGGTATAGAAATTAGGGAAGCTGGGAAGGAAAATAGTCCTATGATGGATCTACAAATGGAGGAGTGCCAGTTTGACACCGGTAGGATCATAAGAGCACAATAGATGCAACTCCCATCCCCTACAGGGAGGAGCCACTCATAGATGGCATTCAACATTTAACATAATTTTAGGGGGAGATCTTGGCAAAGGCGGGGGAGGGGTGAGACAAATGGAATCAGATAAGGAGGAGCTTGAGGCAGTTCATGAGGGGGACTCGATCCCTAAGAAGATGGAAGTAGTGAAAGATGATGATACTTAGGAACATGGAAGTATGGATGCTGAGTCAGATTGGGATGAAAGTTAAGAGGAAATTCAAGAAGGAATTTTGGATGAAAGAGGAATTGATCCGATGGAAGCAGATGGGAAGATCCCTAGAATTAGGTCTATCAGTTAGAGAGGACACAAGTCAAACAAAGAGAAGCTAGCCTTGGCAGGGGTTGCCAAAGGAAAAACTAAATTGAGCCAAACAATATTAAGAAATGGGAAGGAGTTGCCCCTTCCTGAGGAGCCATGAAGGCCATAAGTTGGAATGCTAGGAGCTTAAACACCCCTAGAAAATGGTGCCTCTTTAGATGTTAGATAGATACCAACAAACCAGACATAGTGTTTGTAAAAACAAACAAAATGGAGCAGGGAAGAATAGGAAAAGAAGATGAGGTTTTGGAAGGGTTGGGAAGGGGTCTTTGTGAAATCAATTGGGGCTTCAGGTGGATTAGGTGTAATCTAGAATCCAACCAAGGTTGGATGTACACTCATTGTGACTAATCAGAATTGGTTGGCGAATTTAGTAAGGTTTTTTCAAGGCAACTTGGAGATGAAAATGGTAAATGTGTATGGTCCGGTGGCACCAATTGCAAAAAGAGACATTTGGGGAATGTTAACAACTTTTCTGAAACAGTGTAAGGAGGATTGAGTCCTAGTAGGTGGAGACTTTAACACTAGACTGAACAACACAAAAAAAGCAAGGTGGAATTCAAAACTTGACTAGGGTGCAACAGGACTTTCAAGAAATTTTAGATAATAATATGTTAAGAGAAATACAGACAAAAAATGATACATTCACATGGACTAAACGAAGGTTGGGTCACACTAGAATTGCAGAGAAACTGGATAGGTTTATAATATCTGGGGATTGGTCCCAGACAACGAGTTTTCTAGAAGCCATGATACTACCCTTCAGTGGATTAGATCACTTCCCAATCCAATTGACAATAGTGCAACATAAATTCAATGGGGGTCACCTTTTCGTTTTGAGAAAATGTGGATGCGGGATCCTAAGCTGATGGGGCTGATTTCTAAATGGTGGAAAGAATCGTGGGTAGGCAACCAATCCTTTATGTTTTCCTTCCATAAAAAACTCTCCTATATCAAAGCCAAATTGAGAATTTGGAATAAGGAACATTTCAAGAATATTTTCGAGGAGAGCAATAAGATAGAATTGGAGCTCAGGGAACTCAATGAGAAAATAATAGAACATGGTATGGGCCTGGAGGAATACATGAAAGAAAAGGAGTTGAAGAGCAAGCAAACAAAAATCATGGCCAGGACTGAATGCCATTGGAGACAAAAGTCAAGAGAATTGTGGCTACAAGAGGGAGACAAAAACACAAAGCATTTCCACACTACAACTTTGGTAAATAGAAGTAGAAATAGGATTAGTGAATTGAAGAGGGTGGATGGTTCTATAGCTAGGAGCTAGGAGGAGATAAATCAAGAAATTGTCAGGTATTTTGAAGCTCTTTTCAAATAGGACAATCAACATGTGGGGGCCGAGAGGAATGTTTTTTTGGGAGGGATTCCAGGTTTAATTCCAGAAGAAGATAATAGGGAGCTTTAAAAGCCAATCAGTAGGGAAGAGGTAAAAAAAGGAAACTTTCCAGTTAGGATCAGACAAAGCACCCAGGCCAGACGGTTTCCCCACCCTCTTTTATCAAAAGTACTAGGAAATAATCAAGGACGATTTGGTCAAGGCAGTGGAGGAATCAAGGAAAAAGACAACAATGTTAGGGCTGATCAATCACACATTCATAGTGCTCATACCCAAGAAAAAGGAAGCCAAGAACTTGGGGGAGTACATATCGATCTCTTTGTGTAACACATTATACAAGATTATAACCAAAGTAATAGCAAATAGGCTCAAGATGGTGATCAACAAGGTTATTTCCGAAGAGAAAAGTGGTTTCATATCAGGAAGATCCATAGTAGAAGGTGTAATAGTGGCTCATGAAACTATACACACAACAAGGAAAATCAGGTTACCAAGCATGATACTAAAGTTAGACATCCTAAAGGCATACGACCGAGTGGACAAGCAATTCTTGGCAGAAGTTTTGTCCATATTTGGCTTTGAGAAGAAATGGGTGAACTGGGTTATGAGTTGCATCACAACTCTAAGATTTTCAATTTTGGTCAATGGGGTAGCCCAAGGTTTCTTTAGCTCATCCCGTGGAATCAGGCAAGGGGATCCTTTATCTCCCTTTTTGTTTATTATCATGGCAGAGGTTTTGGGGAGGAGAATATGTTAGGCAAGGGTGGAAGGTACTTGGAAAGGCATTGAAGAGAGGCCAAGAGTGGGGCCAAGCACTCATCAACAATTTGTTGACAATACCATGCTATTTGGACAAGCCACAAGAGCAAAGGCTAGGAAAATAAGAGGAGTTTTGGATGAGTATAGTAGAGCCTCAAGACAAGTTATTAATTGGAGAAAATCAAAAGTATATTTTCTAAATGTGCAACCTAGTTTGCAAAGGGACCTCACTAGAGTCTTGGGTGTACGCGCGGCCAGTCTTCCCAAGAGATTTATTAGCATGGATTTGTTTGCAGGGGTGAATAAGAAATTTTTTTGGGACAAACTCATAGAAAGCTATAAGAAAAAGATGGAACTGTGGAAGGGTAGGTGGCTAACTTTTGCAGGGAGATTACTAATGATCAAGGCAGTATTTGTTGCAATACCAGTCTACTTAATGTCTTGTATGAAGATTTTGGCTAGCATAGATGGCCAACTCAACCAAATCATGCGTAAGTTCTTTTGGAATGGGTCGAATGACATGAATAAGATCCCTCTGTTAGCCTGGGATAAGGTGTGTAAACCACAATAGTTGGGAGGGGTTGGTATCAGACAATTAAAGATCATGAACCTGACGATGGGGGTAAAACTAGCATGGATGATGTACACTAGTAATAAAAAATGGGCCAAAATTTTGAGGAAGAAATATTTGGATTCGGAAGACCCAAATAGTATCATAAGAACCTTAAACCCACCAAGGGATTCTACCATATGGAACTTCATATGTGAGAGTAGAGATATCATAACTAAGCATGTCACATGGGAATTGCACAATGGTCAGAAGGCATCCTTTTGGAAAGACTCCTGGGAAATCCATCCAAAGTTATGTGATATACCTCAGATGGAAGAGATTCAGGTAGAAGCAATCAGGGTGTGGGGTTTGAGAGTTTGTGATTATGGCAAGAGAACCACAAGGAATGGTGTATGCCTTTGGGAATGGAAGGATCCCAGCAAGCTCAACGCTCCCACAACTCAAAAAACACTCTAGCAACAATATTAAGGGAGAGAACCTTACCTATTGTTGAAGGAGAGGATATGTTGAGATGGTGTGCATCTGCGAATGGGGAGTACAAGGTTAAGATTGCGTACAAGATAAAAGAGAGGGAAAAATTAGTGCAATAGTGGCCGATCTCTCTTTTTTGGGGCAAGGAGGTACTGCCAAAAGCTAGGGTGTTTTCTTGGCTTGCTACTCAAAATAAGATTCTCACTCAAGATAGATTGGAGAGGATGGGTATTAGGGGTCCAAATAGGTGTATTCTTTGCAAAAGGAATTTGGAAAATGTGGATCATCTATTGCTAATGTGTCCATACTCTGAGTACTATTGGAAATCCATACTAGGAAAAATTTGGTTCCAGACCCCTCTTCCCCAAAGCCTGCGTGAATGGTTGATTGCCTGGCCATGGAAGAATAACAAGGGTGTTTTTAGCATTATCTGGAAAATAGTGCCATCCACGGTTTGTTGGGAGCAATGGAAAGAAAGAAATAGGAGAATCTTTAAGGATCGGGCTATGAACAGGGCAATTTTGGTGGGGAAAATTGCAAGGGAAATTATTGAGTTAGTCAACTCAGTAGCCAAGAGTCTATCTATTTCAAATAACATCTTCACCAATAGGGATATAGAGCTCACAAATAAATTCATTGGGCTGAGCATCCCCACAATTGTAGGCTCCACAGGTGCAATGCAAAAGAAAAAAATTAGAAGGACAGTTTGGTAGAAACTAGAGAAGGGTTAGGTCAAGGTAAATTTTGATGGTGCCTCCATTGGAAACCTAGGCGTGGCTGGAATTGGGTATGTAGCAAGAAACGCAGAAGGTGAAGTGATCGATAAGAGAGCAATATTTATTGGGAAAGCGACTAATAACCTTGTTGAATTCAGAGTTGCTTTATGTGGATTAGAGATGGGTAAAGCACTAGGAGTGTCGAAGTTGCACTTGGAAGGGGGTTCACTATTAACGATGAATGCAATCAAGTCTAACTCAACACCCAATTGGTTGTTGTGGAGATGGCTACCCTCCATCTGGAGACTTGTCAACTCTTTCTCAGAGTTTCAAATCAGCCATGTATACCGGGAAGGCAACACAATGGCAGATGAATTGGAAAAAGAGGTGGTGTCAAGTACAAGTGGCCAAGGAAATACTGACTAAGTAAAGAGATGTCTTGGATTTGCACCTGCATGGGTGCATAGGTTGTTGGGGAGTGGATCTGGTGAGGTGGCTAAGGAAGGTGGCAGTGAATGGTGCCCGAGGTCTGTGTCAAGCTTGTTGGTGATGTTTTGGACCACAGTAGAATGGATAGATACAGGGCTAGGATAGATGGAAGTTTGTAGTGAGTCTTGTAATGAAGGGTACTTCAGGGGTAGTGAGGAGGTCTGGATGCAACAGTTGTGCCTGTAGTTGATTTATTGTAAGGTTGAGCTATAACTTTGTTTACTTTTGATTTTTTGATATATACAATGGGAGCTGGCCTACCCAACAATTAAACTATCAAAAAAATCTATATATAAGAATTATATTATAATAATAATAGGTTATAATTAATATATAATATAATATACATTTTGTGTAATACAAATTAAATTTAATTACAATATTATATAAAATTATTTTATTAGCATATATTATAATCCATAATAAAAAATGTT
Source organism: Sequoia sempervirens (assembly GCA_007258455.2). Classification (NCBI taxonomy): domain Eukaryota; kingdom Viridiplantae; phylum Streptophyta; class Pinopsida; order Cupressales; family Cupressaceae; genus Sequoia; species Sequoia sempervirens. The sequence goes on along the minus strand of VDFB02281492.1, from coordinate 1,011,987,882 downwards.
AAATATAAATATAAATACGAATTAAATACCCCAACTCAAACCTTGCTCGATAATCAATAAAAAAATAATAATAATTAAAAAAACCTTGCTTGATAAGGTTGTTCATTAAAACCTATTCACAATTAATATTATGTTGTGTTGTCAATGATGCGTATGAGGAAATGGGCAGAGTTTGCAGACTATCAATGATGTGCGCAAGAAAGATGACAGAGCTTGCACATAAAATTTTTATATGCGATAAAAAATAAGTAAAAAACGGTGATGACTATGGCAGCAAAATCAGAAAGGCACGGATATTTCAATGGTCTCCCATGCTTCTTGAACATTACCAACTATTGATTGCAAAAGTTAGCTTTGCCTCTTTCAAATTGGATACACCTTCAACATAAAAAATCTTAAAATTGGTGGCAAAATTTCCAAGAAAAAATGAACTACCCATCTTACTTCCATTATCTCCAGTCCTTTCTACACTAATTTGAACCGTCTATGGAAAAAGTGAGCTTGCTCACTTCAAATAGGATGATTTTTCTTTTGAACAATAGAAGAATGCACTACAACACCATGACAAAGTTGCATAACAACAATGCAACAATTTGAGCAACATTTGCAACTTACATTCCAACTTCCAAAACCAGATCCACAACATGCCATATCTCACTTAGACATTAATGACAACACTTTGACATTAATACCAGCATACCCTTCATATAGGATTAGTTCCATCCCACACCTGACCCCCTTTTGACATCAATGACAACAATATGTCAATAGTTTGCAATATAGTAATTAAATTTTTTATGTACATATTTTATTAATATTTTAATTTTAAAAAATTAAAAAATATATTTCTATCTATATAGCTTTATCTACCTCTATCTCCCTATCTCTCTATATTTCTCTTTCCCTATCCCTCTCTTGATATATATTTCCCTTTATTTATATCTAACCCCCTCTCCCTCTCCCTGCCCCTCTCTATATATTGAGCTATCTCCCCCTCTCTCCTTTACCTCTCTCTCCCTCTCCTCTCTATATATTGAGCTATCTCCCCCTCTCTCTCCTTTACCTATCTCTCTCCTCTACCCCTCTTTTCTATCTCCTCCTCTAACCTCTCTCTTCCTCTCTCCTATTCTCTCTCTCTCTCTCTCTCTCTCTCTCTCTCTCTCTCTCTCTCTCTCTCCCCCTCCTCTTTTCTCTCTCTCCCTCCTTTACATATCTCTCTCCCTCTCTCTCCCTCTAAATATCTCTCTCATTCTCTCCCCACTCTTCCCTCTCTCTCTCTCTCTCTCTCTCTCCCTTTGTCTCCCTCAAACTTTATCTCTCCCCATCCCCCCATCCCCCACTCTCATCCTATCCCCTATCTATCTCTCTATCTCTACCTTTCTCTCACTTTCTCTTCTCATATATCTCTATCTCTCTCTTTCTCTTCCTATATATCTCTGTGCTCCCCTCTTTATTTCCCCTATTTCTCTCTCCTCTCTCCATCTCTATTTGCCTATCTCTACTCTTTTCTTTTCTATATCTATGTCTCAATATCCCTCTTCCCCTCTCTCTATATCTCATTATACCTCTCTCTATCACTCTCTCACCATCTATCTTGCCATCTATATATCTCTTTATCTTTACCTCTCCCTCTTCCTCTACACCTCACCATCTCTCCCTCTCTATCTCCCTATCTCTCTCTATCTTTATATCTCCCTCAATCTCTCTATCTACTTCTCTCCCTCTCCCTCTCCCTTTTCCTAGACCTCTATATCTATATCTCTTTGCCCCTCTATCTCTCTCTCCATATTTCTTCTTCCATCTCTCCCTCTATCTCTATTTTTTATATTGCAATCTCTCTCTACCCCAATATCTCTCCTCTCATTCTCTTTCTATATATCACTTCCTATCTCAATCTTCATATTTTTATCTCCCACTATCATTCTCTCCCTCTCTCTAACTTCATATATTTATCTCTTCCATCACAATATATCATTCTCTCCTCTCCATATCCCACTACTTCTCCATCTATATCTATATCTATATCTTCCTCTCTATCTCTATCTTGTTAGCCTCCTCTCTCTTTCTCTTCCCCCTTACATCTCTCTCTTCCCCCTCTATCTCAAGCCCCCTCCCCCCCCTCTCTCTCTATCTATTGTAAACATAGCATGAGCCTATTGGTAATGGAGCATGATTATCTTCTTGATTTAGAGGTTTTGTTTCAATCATCTTTGGATCCTTATTGATTTGAAGCTACCACTTCTCCATTGAGACTTTTGTTGCACAAATAGTAATATCATTTGCTAAATGACCTACTAATTGATCATGTGTACTACACAAATGCATGTAAAAAAAAAAACCAAAAATTTCCTTAATTAACTTTCCACACATCTTCGATGTATCCATTGCACACCAAAATACGATCTCTAATTATAATAATATTGAAAAATAGAACAATATATAAAATGATATTTTTATTAAAAAATTATAATAAAATTTCAAACTATTCAAGTAACCCATTATTACATTGAAGAATAGTAAAGGAAAAGCAAATATTTATTATTATAAATACCTGCCAGAACACACATAGCTAAAATATCCAAGGCCATGATGTAATTCCAACCCATACACACATGGCACATTTAAAAGAAACTCTTTCTAGTCCAATCTAGAACATTCATGACCTTTTACGATTTTATGAATTCCATGTTAACTTTTGACTAACAGGTCTAAAAAAAACGAGCGACCCATCTACGCTAATTAGAATCATCGATGGATAAAGTGAGCTTGCTCACTTCAAATAAGATACACCTTTACCGTAAATTAGTTGCATACATTTTTTTATTTTTATTTTTGAAGTATGTGGGTCAATTGGTAAGGTCATTTATTAAAAGAAAGTATAAAGTTTGAAAATTTGTTTAACATATAATTATCTTATCTTTTTTATTACATAATTTATATATGAAATGTCGAGATATATTAATTTGCAAGAATCATATGTATATATAAATTAGGTAATTTTAATAAAATCTTCACTATTGCTATGTTATGCAAATTTGAATATGTGAAGTCTCATGTGTTTAATTTGAGTTTATGCAATCTTGAACCTATGAAGCTCCATGTGTTTAATTTGAGATTATCAAATTTATATGTGGGTTGGATATGGAATTGAATATAAGCGATTGAAATCTTGTAGGTGTGTGTGGAGGTGTTGGCTAAAAGGACAAGGTTGCTATTCATTTAGCCCTCTATCCTTGAGTGCACCACAAGGGAATAAAAACATATTTTTTAACAAAATGAGGAATATTTATTTGCAAGTATATTGAGTAACAACTATGCAAAGAGGGAAACCAAATCCAATTGTCAACCATTCAACCATTCATTTTCATTCCTCAATGATGGTTACATATAAGGGACTTTAGAACATCCTCTACAATCATAAAATCCAAATTAATAGTGGATCAAAGCCAAAGGCTTAGATATCAAATATTAATGCACATCAAACCATTTGTGCTATGAAGAAGCATATAATTATGGGATCAGAAAGATCTCAAGCATTTGGACATAATATTGTCAACATCATTCATCAAGCACTAACATACTTTGCTTGTGGTCAACATATGCAATTAACTTATGAACTTCCCTTAGGCGGTCTTATATCCTATTATGTATGCTCTATTGCTATAGCATAGAATACCACTTACATTCAATGACTTCCCAAACTATGTCCATGCAAAACAACTTATTATTATATATACATATATTATTATTTATATATATATATAACTATTTTTAGCAGAATATTTAGATATTATATATTTAATATTTATATACACTATACATTATTAAATATAAATGTAATTTAACTTTTTACAAATATTACTTATTAAATATATTATAAGTTTAATACTTATTTATATTTATTTTTTAAATATAGATTATATTTATTAAAAATGATTAAAATGCTAAATATATATTAGAAGTTTAATGTTTATCTATATTTATTTAAAAAATATATATTATATTTATTGAAAAGTGTATTCAATTTATATTTATTAATACATATTTTATGAAATATGATGCATATTAATAAATATAAATATTATATACATACACTCACTTTTCCTCCCACCCTATCTCTATCTCTCTACTTCTACACCCTCTCTACTGCTTTTCTCTATCACCACTTGTATCTCTCTCTTGCCCCATCTATATATTCCTCTCTACATCTCTCTCTATATCACTTCCTATATATTTATCTTTCTATCTCTCCATCTCCCCCTCTCTCATCGTCTCCCTCTTTCTATCTCTATTTCTCCCTCCCTCCTCTCTCATTCCATCGCTCCCTCTCTATATGTTTATCTATCTTTCTCACACCGCTTATATATTTTCCAAGTTATATCTATCCCTATCCCTATCTCTCCCTCTCTCCTTATCACTCCCTCTTTCTATTTCTCTCTACTCTCTCCCCTCTCTATTTCTATCCCCCCTCTCCCTCCCTCTCTATCTATTTGTAAACATATATCCCTCTCCATATCTCTCTCTCACTCATATACACACACTCTCTCTTTCTCCTTCCTTACCTCTATCTATATCTCTTTATCTTTTCACATATATATACCTCTCTATTACTTATCTCTATCACCTTCTCTCTCTCTCTCTCACTCTTGCCCCCTCTATCTCCATCTCCCTATCTCTCCCTCTCCCTCTCTATCTATACTTCATTACATATACCTCTATCTCTTTCTCTCTCTCACTCCTCTCTATCTCTTTCTATGTATATCTCTCTAAATTTATTTCTCTATCTCTCCCTACACATATATATCCTTTCCCTCTCCCCCCCTTCATTCTCTATCTTATTCACTCCATCTCTCCCTCCATCTCTTCTACTTTATATCTTTATCTTTATTTCTCACTCAATCTCCCTCTCACTCATCTCTCTATCTCTTTCTATCCATATCCTTCTCTACATATATCTCCCTATCTATCTCCTTATCTCTTTTCTTATCCCTTTCCATCTCTTTATATCACCCTCTATTTATATCTCTCCCTCTCCTTCTTCCCCCTCTTCTTCTCTCTCCCTCTCTACATATATCTCCCTCTTCTCCATCTTCTCTCTCCCCCTCTACATATCTCTCTCCCTTTCTCTCCCTCCCTCTCTCTATCACTCCCCATCTCTCCCTCCCCCCTCTCTCTCTCATTGTCTTTCTCTACTCTCTATTTTTCTCTCTTCATCTATCTCCCTCTCCCCATCTCTCTATATCTCTATATTTATATCACTCTATCTCACTATATATCTCTCTCTATCTCTCCCTCTTCCTCCTTATCTCTTTATCTCTTTAACATATAATTATAGCGAAGTCGTTACCTATTTGAAATGGACGGGTTGATTTTTGCTATCCACAGTGCAGGTTATTTGAGAGGGGATGCAAGACGACTCAAACAATATTGTTTGTTAAACTCTAGCTATTTTTTATTTGTCGCATTTTGTGTCATGTTTATACATACTTGATTACTCGTGCAATCAACAATGGAAAGCAAACACACAAAAAAAACTCCCCCAATATCAAATGACCCCACAATCCCTTTTGATATGATTTTAATTATTGGGGTTTTAAGATATCGTATAAATGATTTATAATACAAAGTTGGCACTATCAAAAGGAAGAGGTGTCCACATTATTATAATATTGTATATTTAAACATTATATACTTAATATTTATATAAATTAATTATTCAATTATATATATTTTTTATTTTTTCAAAGTTAGACTGCAAGAATCAGTCGGGTATTCGCCCCCCTATAAACTGCAATACACCTGATAAACTTTTTTCATGGACTAGTGACACTGGCATGACATGCCCTCTGATACCATGGGTTTGGGGGGAGACTAGACCTCATGACCTCTTGCCTGCAACATGATGATTTAGCCAATCGAGCTAGGCCCCCTACCCCATTATTCAATTATATTTAACATATATAATGTAATATATATATATTTTTGACACGTAAGGTGGTGATTATATTGATAATATAGAAATTTACAACCATCTGCTAAGTAGGAATTATATCAGAGATTTCCCTCATTGAACAAAAAAATACATAACCAGGAGAAACATCATCGCCATACAGTCCCAGTGCGAGAAAAAGCTTCAAAACGAAGGATATATATCAGAGGCCAAGCCTCAACAAAAAAAAAAATAACATATTGTTCATGCTTGAAACTATCAGAATTAACAAGTTGAAGACAAAAAGAAACCAAAGGCGGACATCAACCAGCACCAGACGTGATTCACATGAAGTCGTTTAACTCTGCAAACCTAGTGAAACCATCCAACCACTCCAACCCATCCTCCAGCACCAGCTTCAGCTTTCGCTTTAGGAAATCCACTGCCACATATGCAATATTTTTGTGCCTTGATAATGCAGGCCCTTTGATGTCTAAGAGAAAGGGAAAAACTTTGACAGCTTCATCTGAATCCCATAGAAGAGCCAAGTCGGCAGGACGCGGAATACCTTTACCTATAAAGGCCGCCTTCAGTGTCATTTCAAGACCACCGAGCAAATCATCCCGGAATAGGCGAACCATCATCTCCTTGGCCTCTGCCTTCAGGGTGTCCAGGTCCAGAAGCACATCAAGAAACCGAGAAGAAATATGTGCATTGTCTCTAGCAAATTATTTCCTTTCCATGTGTCCTTTGCCAAGGACCATTTTAACTGCAACAATTGATGCCAGGTCATCCATGAGCAAAATGCGCTTTAACCTCTAGTCCGTAACTTCTCGAAAGGCAATCTGCCTCTTCGTGGCCACCAAAGAAACTGGTGTGTCGACGCTGAAACTTTCCAGACCTTCTGCCAAGATGTGGATGATGAATTTTGACTTCGACGTTCGAGCCATTTGCAAGTCTTTGACAACCGCTCCCTGCAAAAAAAAATAGAAGACAATACCAAAATGTGAAACCCATGTTTTAGAAATGACTTCATTAGTTCATTTAATACGCTTGAATGATGATCAGTCAGGCCTTCGCACATGGAACAGGATTATAGCGAAGCGAAATCGTCCTTGTCATGAATAAAGAGACGACCTTCGTCCATCCTACTTAAAACCATTATCAATGTGATTGTTGAGAGTTGCCACTCAACTCGTCAGCAAATGTTTCTAGGATAGCCATGCCCAATGTGTCACATTGATGACGCAATGAGAACTGAGCCAAACATGCCCCCAGTCCTTCTCCAGAAGTATCACAAATTTCAAGGGCAACCGATAAAACAAGCAAACAACTCCTTCTTTCGGTTAAATTTAGGAAAATGGAAGTGACAAGACCATGCCAAATCCATTGTCTTCATGTCCGTCCCATCTGCCACCTCATGTCCACCCTGGACACCATGTGCCCGAGTGAGGGGCGAGGGGGAGCCCACCCTACCACCCACTAAGAATTATGTTGAATGACATTCTTTGAAACCAGGACCAACTACTCCCAAATTAGACAGAAGATCAGCTTCAATATTACCTTCCCTAAGAGTGTGATTTAGCTTAACTTGCTCAAAATTTCTTAACTGTTCTATTGCCGCCTCCAAAAAAACCCCTAATTTCCAATTGTGAATTTGCCTTGTCCTTAAAGCATTAATGACAATTGTTGAATCACCTTCGATAACCAAATTTTTGATGTCTAATTCCTTGCTGAGTTTGAGACCAAGGAGAAGAGCTTGAAATTTTGCTGCATTATTAGTTCCATCTACAAGAGGCTGAGCTAGTTTCCCCAAAATCGAGCCTGTGCAAGTCCTTATTATGCAACCAGCACCAGACGGACCCGAATTCCCTTTGGAGGCACCATCAAAGTTTAATTTGACCCACCCCAACTCAGGGGGGATCCACTTTGTTTTTTTGTGTTGTTCCACAGTGGCAGCATTTCCTGAGCATTCCAAAAGAGGGGATTTGATTCCAAACCATTGTTTCATGATCCATGCATCCCATTTGGTGAAATTTAGTTTCTTATGTTTCTCCAACAACTGTGAATTAAAGAGTTCTACAATTCTTGCCTCTATCTTGCACTATAGCCTTGGAATTGACATCTCTTTATCCTGAAAAAGACTTCTATTTCTTTCCTTCCATACTTCCCATAAAAGAATTGAGGGGCTCATTTTCCATAGGTCTCCAAAGATGGAGGTATGCTCGCTACTTGGCCAAGAATTTAAACATTCTAAAAGGGTGAATGGGAATGCAGTAGACCACTTCAATTTTGTGCACAGCCAACACCACAA
>VDFB02281492.1:1011916726-1011979539 GCA_007258455.2 Sequoia sempervirens | reverse complement strand
TAAACTCATCATTTAAGTTGTAAATCCTTTAACCAATGGCTCCCTCTTTCAAAAAATAGTTGTGGGTCATTGGAAATGATGTGTAAAAGTTTATAAGGCCTCCTTTTGGTTAGGGAAGAAGGTTGATTGGAAGTCTGAAGCATTTGAATATTAAAACTCTATTTTTTCTTGATTTTCCAAGAGGTTTTGACTATTCCTTCAATTGGTACGACCTGCAGCAGCATTGTAAAGCCCTATAATGAATATGGTTTGATAGAGGGTAGAGAATAATTTCTTTTGGTGGTGATTTTAATTGATTTCATTAAGTATTAAGAAATTTACTTCAATTTTAGTGAAAGAGGGTTTGAAACCCTACCAAACAAGGGTTTGGTCACCAAAATGGTCATAATTCCCATTTCCACCATGGGAAAAATGTAAAACTTGGTAGAATGTTAGGTTTAGGGCCCTTATTCATGTTCAAATTTGTTTCAGAGTGAAAGATGGAGGTTTGCAAAAGTTATTTGATGCCCTAGGTCAGTTTTTCCCTTGTAAATGCATGAAAATGGTCTTTAAAATGCACTTTTCATAATTTTCTAAGTATTTGTGCAATACTAATCAATGAAAAGCATGGAACATGTCTTGGGGAACCTGTTAGAATATTTTAAAGGAATTATGGGTGTTTGGTGTGCCTTGAAAGGTTGAACACTTCCTTATGCAGGCCTAGTTAAGCCTCGTTTATGGCTTGTAAGTCAATCTTTTGATACACTTATGGTGGGTGTTTGATCCAATGCTTTTGGATATTTGTGGAGGATATTTTTAGGAGTCTAAAAGAATGTTTCATTTTCTCGTTAATTCCTTTAATCAGTTTTTATTTTGACTATCGTATTGGTGAATGTTGCAAAGTTACATGGGCTTGTGTAGGAGCGATGGAAGAATGGATGTTTTTGGGTACAAGGTCTATTTGTTTGGTCATTTTCTATTGTGTGAAGAGTTTTTACATCATCCCCAAGTCATGTTGAGATGTTTGATTGTGTGATTCAATTTGAGTGATCAAGTTGCATTGTTGAGTGATCAATTCAATCAAAAACAACAATGGCAAAGTCTGCCCTTTCAAGGTTTTATGTAGGGAAAGAGAGTCCAAATTGTAAGGGAAACAAGAATTTGTTAAATGAATGTCAAGTTGAGTGTGGATTGAGATTTTTCTTCCTTTTCTCTGCATCACATTAAGCTAGTTTGGAACACATCTCAAATTGGACATTAGGTCCTTTTAAAGTCATCTATTTCAAATTAGGACATTAGGTCCCTTCAAATTGGAACACATCTCAAATTGGACATTAAGACTAGTGATCTTGCCATTATCATCTATTTCAGTTTAAAGTCCCTTGGAACACCTCCTCTAAACTCTATATCCTTTCATTCAATGGTGTGCTTCAAATTGTGTTTGTATGATGCCTTGAATTGTCATAAGGTTTCTTAATAGGTCTTTGAAACACTTGCTTCTCTAACATTTTTCTATTCATTGACTATCATACTTAAAATATTCCTTCACATTCCTTCAAGGTGTTTAGGAATGATTATTTAATGGTGAAAAGTCAAAGAGAAGATTCTGGAAGTGTGTGGAAGTCAATTTTTCAAGAGGCCCTAGTTTTTGGAGCAATTTCGTGAGGTTTTTGTGTTTGAGCATGTTAAGGGTTTCATAGGAGATTAAAACTTGGAAAATACTTGGTTTGGGAACAATTTAAGATACTATAGAAAGTTTCATGGTCAGGTGATATGTTTTGAATAGGGTTGCTTTGGAAAAGGGGGCTATTTAGGCTACTTTTTGGTGGGACAGCAGATTTTTGAAAGGTTTGGTCTGAAACAAGTGCTATAAATATTTTGGTATGTTGTGTAGCATCACAAAACACACCTAATTCAATCATTAGTTTGGTGAGTCTTTTGGAAAAGTTGTTAGAAAAGTCAAAAAAACCACTAGTTGAGGGAAACCTTGGAAAGGGAGAGAAGGGAAAGAAGAGAACAAGAAGCAGCAAGAGAGCAGGCTAAAGCAAGGGAAGAGAGGCAATGGAGAAGGGAGAGAGAAGCTATGCAGGCTAGGATCAATAGCCTTGAGAGAAATAGGTGAGGAGAACAAGGAGAACAAGAAGACAATGATGAAGAAGAAGAGTGATAGGACGGGGTTGGAGGAATCAATCACAGATTCCTACTCTAGGTCTTGCTTGCAAGACCTCCTTGGTGTTTTGTTTCACCACCTTAACCTATAGGACCCTTCTCAAGTTTAGGTACCCCTAGTCTTCTGGCCAACCCCACTTCTATCACAATTCCATCTACCAGGTTAACCTTGGTGCAATGCTTGAACTCTTCCTTAGCCCTTAATCTACCCTAAAGGCTAATCTATCCTCAACACTCCACTAGTTCTTGTAGGGGTGTAGAGATGTCTCCAATGGCTTCAAACCAACCTCCTAGGGTTCTTGAAGGTTCACCAAACCTGCACCTTTCATCAACGCTTTCACCAAACCCCTCATCTTAAGTTAGCTACTAGTCCACACCCCCACCACGCCTTCTCATCACCAAAACAACTGGTTATTACTTCAAACATTTCAATCTTTTCTTCAGGTCCTGTCCCATAAGGAACACCTCTCAAATATTTTTGAGGTCCCAAGATTTAACTGTCCATACACTTTTTAAACTTGAAAATAGTCATTTCCTAGGGTTTTGCCATCGCTATTTTCAAACCGGCCAACTTGTTCTCACATCAATTGAACTCTGATGGAGCTTTTCCCCTTCATGTGGCAACTAGGTGCAATTTTCATTCTACAACTCGTGTCACTAAATGGATCGTTCCAACGCGATCAAATAGGCATTTTTATGCTGAATGGTCCTCTTCAAGTATCTAAACACGCCTAATCGCCCGAAGCCACGCCTTCAACTGGATCGCATCCCTTTAAGGGTCCAAATGGCTGCAAACTTCAAGATGAGGTTACCGTATACACCGCGGATGCATAGAAACTTCTCGGCTCCATTCTATGGGATCAGTTGGGCCCTCCTCTACAATAACCTCTCTGGGCCATATCTTGGAGTGAGCCTCATGGTGTCCGCCGTTTTGATGGAAAAGTGTCAAATGGAAGCAGCGGGAAAGCTGCAAGGTGGTGCAATTTTTGTTCGCTAACTCATACCAAATGGACTGTTCCAACGCGAAAGTTCAAATAGGCATGTTTACGCTAGGCATGGTCCTCTTTCGCACCCAAACATGCGGAATCGCTCTGAGCTACGTTCAACCAAATCGATCCCTTAAGGGTCCAAAGGGCAAAATGGCTTCAAACTTCAACATGAGGTTACTCAAACACCGTGAAGTTTAGAAACTTCTCGTCTGATTCTATGGGATTGCATTGGGCCCCTCTACAATAACCTCTCTCAGTTTTTGTTATCTCAGAGTGATTTTCCCGTCGTGTCCAGTTTTTAGTTGATGGAAAAAGTGTCAAATGGAAGTAGTGGAAAGTTGCAAGGTGGTGCAATTTTCATTCTGCAACTCGTGCGACCAAATGGACTATTCCAATGTGTTCAAATAGGCATGTTTACGCTAGGCATGGTCCTCTTCGCACCCAAACATGCTGAATCGCTCTGAGCTACATTCAACCGGATCGATCCCTGAAGGGTCCAAAGGGTAAAATGGCTGCAAACTTCAGCATGAGGCTACTCGGACACCGTAACACTTAGAAACTTCTCATCTGATCCTATGGGATCGCATTGGGCCCCTCTACAATAACCTCTCTCGGTTTTGGTTATCTCAGAGTGGTTTTCCCATGGTGTCCAGTTTTTAGTTGATGGGAAAAGTCTCAAATGGAAGCAGTGGAAATTTGCAAGGTGGTGCAATTTTCATTCTGCAACTCGTGCGACCAAATGGACTGTTCCAACGCATTCAAATAGGAATTTTTACGCTAGGAATGGTCCTCTTTCACACCCAAACACGCGAAATCGCTCCGAGCTACGTTCAACCAGATGGATCCCTTAAGGGTATTGTTGATGCGTGTTTTATGACACATCAAACATTCTAGAATAAAGTGTCAATGACGATCTATCCCCTCTTGAAAAACTACCTCGTATGCTAAGACTGCAAGAAAGATCATACAGTAATTCCAATGTTTAAGATGAGTGTGGATGAGCTCTTTGGTTTGATGTGATTATGTTGGTAACACAAAGGGACTTACGGTAGGATTGTTCAATTCACAATGAAGGTCTAGACAATGAAGCTTTACTGTTTGGGTCATGGATCAAACAAACTAAAAAAAGGAGATAAAGGTTTAGAATTTCTAGCCTACTCCCTAAGAATTCAAGAGACGGTATTGACTTGCTGGAACCAATAACCATGCTTTGCTTCGCCACGCTCAACAACTACACAAAGAGGGTGCAATCTTTAAGGGAATGTGCTTATGATTTTCACGTCATGAATAACTACCATCAAATCGAACAATAATTATCCAAAAAGAAGTTAAGCATCCACAAAATAAGCTCAAGCTAACTTTACGCATTGAATGAAAATCATCCATTCAAAGAAAGTGTGAGCAAAAAGTTTCACCATAATCAACACTTATCAAATCTTGCATTCATCTAACATACATGAAATAAAATCTAAACTATGATGAGGGATAAGAACCATGAAAAATCCAAAATAATAGAAGCAATCACCATCAGAACAATGCATGCATTACTTATTACTTTTGCAATCTTACAAAAATTGCTTATCTCAACATGTTTTGCAACATGCTCCCATGCTTTACAAATGAGGGGTTGCGCTCAATTTATAGGCTCCCCAATTACAATTCAATGGCCAAGATTGATTTGGAATCAACGGCCGAGATTATAGAATAAAACCCTAATTAGGGTTTTCTACCCTTCGACCAATAAGAACATTACATTTGAGGACACTTGTCCTTTTTGCTAAATATGAACCAACAGATAAAATAGAAAGTTGTTGCATGTTGATTTGGAATGATTTGATTGGTTGGAATATGACGAGGTGCCACCTCAATGTGTTGGATGTCTTCCTTGATCACTTTGTGCTTTTTCCATGTTCTTTCCTTAGAATATTTTTTTCCTGCTAATGACTTTATCCTTTGTGCTTCGATCTTGGATGATTTTGGCTTCTCCTTCTCACCTCGCCTTGGAGCACCTATTTAGACTTGAAGTCATTAAGTATTTCTTCTCGGATTTCTTTGGAATTCCTTCACGTGCCTTGAATTTGGAGAGGAACTATTTGGCCATGATTTTTTAATCGTCCAAAGTCTCTGGCAAAATTTTCTTCACATCTTCCTAAATCATCTGGGATGATTTTAAGTCATTGGAAAAATTTTCTCTAGACATTTTGATGTTTGGACTTAGGTGAATTTCCAAAATGCCAAACATACTTAGGCAAAATTTCAATTTTTCTATCTTCTCTTTGATGTGGCGGACTTCATTCATGAATAAGCCATCTCTAAATGCCTATGGCAGACTTTGCTTATATTTAGGCCATCAAGACTTAAGCTAGGTGGACTTAGCTTAATCTCAAAGCTACTTTCTTAGAGCAGACTTCTCTTTAACTCATGCCATTGACTTCTTAAGTGGTTTTTATCTCATGTTAGGCCAAGGGCGGACTTGCTCATAGTTTATGCCATACTTTACTTCTTATGGCAGACTTCACACATTTTCTAGCCATTTACTAATTGACTAAGGGCAGACTTCAGCTTGCAACCTGCCACTCAATTTTTCTTGGCTATGCCTTAGCCACTTCATCTTTTGTCTTGGGGCGGACTTCAACTCTCTTCAAGCCACTTTATCTTTGACTCTTCTCTTTGCCACCTTATGTTCAAGGCGGACTTGCCTTGTTTCCCTGCCACTTCATCTATGCCTATAGCGGACTTCATCTTTTCTCAAGCCATTCCATCTTTTGCTTATCAAGCCATAACCTTTTATGGTGGGTGGAGTTTGCTTCATGTCTGGCCATTGGAGGGCGGACTTCATCAAATGTTTGCCATCTCAGCATTTTGTCTTGGGACGGACTTGACTCCATGTGTTGCCATTTCACATTCTTCAAGGGCGGACTTCCACTCTTTTCATGCCATAGTCTTTTAGGGTGGGCGGACTTGCTTATCTTTGTGCCACCTCAAGGGCGGACTTTGTCTACTTGCTAGTCATTCAAGCTTTTGTTGAGGGCGGACTTTAGCCTTGATCTGACCATCTAACACATGGACATGGGCAGACTTGACTCATTTGCATGCCACTCAAGGCAGACTTTGCTTCTTTTGATGCCATTCAACACTTTATCCAAGGCGGACTTGCTTGTTTCCCTTACCATTCAAGGCGGACTTCATAGGAGGGCCTGCCATTGTTCCTTTTGCTTAAGGGCGGACTTGGCCACTTTTGATGCCACTTTTCTATGCTGCTGGGCAGAGTTTAGGTCTCTCTTTGCCATTTCATACTTGAACATGGGCGGACTTCATCAGATTTCAGGCTATTTCATAAGGCTGGGCGGAGTTGCCTCTTGCTTCTGCCATTCACATTGCCTGGCTGTAGCCTTCTGACATTAATTTCACTCATCTCAGTGCTGGTTGGACTCCAATTTGCCATGATTGTTCAGATTTTTCATGGATTTCTCAGATTTTTACATGAGTTTCTCAGATTTCAATATGAATTTCTTGATTTTTCACCATTTTTCTGTGATTTTCGAACGATTTTTCCAATTTTTTAATTTTTTCGTGATTTTCTAGAATTTCACCATGAATTCAAAAAAATTCAAATCCATTTTCCGAGAGTTTCGTTGATCTTTTGAACTTCTCGAGTGGATTTTTGAAACTCGAGTCTTTTCCAAACATAAACTTTCTAAAAATAGAAATTTTCCAAAAATAGCAACTTTCCAAAAATAGACACTAAAAAATAGGGATCTCAGAACTGCCCAAAAGTGCCAAAAAAGTAGGTCCTAAAAAATAGGGGGCCCGGGGTGAAAAACCCTAAAATCATGGAGGTGTCGGAATTGACCGAAATGACAGTCGATCTTCGTCTCCCAGGCCTTCTAAGCGTGATGGCAACATTTATACAGTGATCCAGGCTAAAACTCATTTGCTTGACTCAAGTGACCATTCAAAATTCAGACTCCTCATTGCAAAAAGATTGGTGATAAGCAATTGTGACGCCAAGGCAAAACCAAAAAGCAAAAAAAAATGAAGGGTCCCCATTTGCAATGGGGCGATGTGTGAAAAGGTCATAACAGGTCCAAAGGGCAAAATGGCTGCAAACTTCAGCATGAGGTTACTCAGACACCGTGATGCTTAGAAACATCTCGTCTATTCCTATGGGATCACATCGGGCCCCTCTACAATAACCTATATCGGTTTTTGTTATCTTGGAGTGGTTTTCCCGTGGTATTCAGTTTTCAGTTGATGGAAAAGTGTCGATGGAAGCAATGAAAGTTGTAGTGGTAATTTTCATTCAAGAACTCGCAGGTGACCAATGATCGTTCCAACGCATTAAATAGGCATGTTTACGCCAGGGTACGGTCCCTCTTTCACACCCAAACACGGAATTGCTCTAAGCTACGCTCAACCTGATTGATCTCTTTATGGGTCTTAGTATGGAAATGGCTGCAAACTTCAAAGACGCAGGTTGGCTTGGACAATCGCGATCTTAGAAACTTCTCGCCTAATCGCAGGGGATCAAGACATTGGCCCCCTCTACAATAACCTCTCTCGTTTTCGCGATCTCGTAGGTGGTTTTTCTGGTGTGCAGTTTTCAATTGATGGAAAAGGCCGGGAATTGAAAGTAATGGAAAGTTGCAAGGTGGTGCAATTTTCGCTCTACAACTCGCTTGACCAAATGATTGTTCCACGCATTCAAATAGGCATTTTACGCTTAGAATGGTCCTCTTTCGCGACCTTAAACACCTCGGAATCGCCCGAAGCTATGTTGAACCGGATCGATCCCTTAAGGGTCCAAAGGGTAAAATGGCTGCAAACTTCAGCATGAGGTTACTCAGACACCGTGATGCTTAGAAACTTCTCGTCTAATCCTATGGGATCGCGTTGGGCCCATATACAATAACCTCTCTCAGTTTTGGTTATCTCAGAGTGGTTTTCTTGTGGTGTCTAGTTTTTCAGTTGATGGAAATAGTGGAAAGTTGCAAGGTGGTGCAATTTTTGTTCTGCAACTCATGTGACCAAATGGACTGTTCCAACATGTTCAAATAGGCATGTTTACGCTAGGGATGGTCCTCTTTCGCACCCAAACATGCTGAATCGCTCCAAGCTACGTTCAACCGAATCGATCCCTTAAGGGTCCAAAGGGTAAAATGGCTACAAACTTCAGCATGAGGTTACTCAGACACCGTGACACTTAGAAACTTCTCGTCTGATCCTATGGGATCACATTGGTCCCCTCTAGAATAACCTCTCTCGGTTTTTGTTATCTCAGAGTGGTTTTCCGGTGGTGTGCAATTTTCAGTTGATGAAAAAAGTGTCAAATGGAAGCAGTGGAAAGTTGCAAGGTGATGCAATTTTCGTTCTACAACTCGTTTGACCAAATGGATTGTTCCAATGCGTTCAAATAAAAAATTTTATGCTAGAAATGGTCCTCTTTCGCACCCAAACACCTGGAATCGCTCCGAGCTACGTTGAACCGGATCGATCCCTTAAGGGTCCAAAGGGTAAAATGGCTGCAAACTTCAGCATGAGGTTACTCGGACATCGTGATGCTTAGAAACTTCTCGTCTAATCCTATGGGATCGCGTTGGGCCCCTCTACAATAACCTCTCTCGGTTTTGATTATCTCAGAGTGGTTTTCTCGTGGTGTCCAGTTTTCAGTTGATGGAAAAAGTGTCAAATGGAAGCAGTGGAAAGTTGCAAGGTGGTGCAATTTTCGTTCTGCAACTCATGCGACCAAATGGAATGTTCCAACGTGTTCAAATAGGCATTTTTACGCTAGGCATGGCCCTCTTTCACACCCAAACACGCTGAATCGCTCTGAGCTACGTTCAACCGGATCGATCTCTTAAGGGTCCAAAGGGTAAAATGATTGCAAACTTCAGCATGAGGCTACTCGGACACCGTAATGCTTAGAAACTTCTCGTCTGATCCTATGGGATTGCATTGGGCCCCTCTACAATAACCTCTCTTGGTTTTGGTTATCTCAGAGTGGTTTTCCCGTGGTGTCCAGTTTTCAGTTGATGGAAAAAGTGTCAAATGGAAGCAGTGGAAATTTCTGCGGTGGTGCACTTTTGTTGTGCAACTCGCATGCATCAAAATGACTGTTCCAACACATTCAAATAGGCATGTTTACTAGGCATGGTCCTCTTTCACACCCAAACATGAATTGCCTCGCTACGCTCAACCTGATCAACTCATGGGTCCAAAGGGCAAAATGGCTGCAAACTTCAAAGATGAGGTTACCTAACATTGTGATGCTTAGAAACTTCTCCTCTGATCCCATGGGATCATGTTGGGCCCCTCTACAATAACCTCTCTCAGTTTTGGTTATCTCAAAGTGGTTTTCCTATGGTGTCCAGTTTTCAGCTGATGGAAAAACCTGGCCGATGGAAGTAGTGGAAAGTTGAAGGTGGTGCAATTTTCGCTCAAGAACTCCGGGTGGTGACCAAATGGATTGTTCCAACGCTGCTCAAATAGGCATGTTTACACCAGAAATGGTCTTCTTTCACACCCAAACACACGTAATCAGCTCCAAGCCACGCTCAACTAGACTGCATCCTTAAGGTTTGAGGTAGTATGTTGAAATAGGCCATTCCTCCTATTGTTCGGCTGCAGGTCTCGTGCTGATATGGGCCTAATGTAACTTGGAATTGTGGTAGTTTGAATGGGCCCTGCTGGAGTGGTTTGGAAATCTTGTAATAATCAGATTTGTTGCTTACTATTATGCTTTGATAGATTTTTCCAAGCATCCATAGCTTGTCTGGAAGCACCTCGCTTTTAGGATTTTAGCCATAGCAGGAAGGCAATGAACTGTTTGATAAAATGCTTTGATAGACATGTATGAAAAATGTGTTAGCATAGACAAGGCAGTGAACTCTTTGAAAACATGCCTCAAAGAAATGTGGTTTCATGGTGATGGAATGGCATGACGAATGCCATAACAAGAAAATTACTATGGATTGTCATGGCATTCCATCACCATTGAGACCACATTTCTTTGAGGCTTTTTTTCAAACATTTTGTTGCCTTTTCTATGCTATTGCTTATTAGTATACTTTGATAGATTTTTTCTAAGCATCCATGTAGCTTTTTTGGAAGCACCAATTTTAGGCTTTCAACCATACCAACAAGGAAGCGAATTGTTTGATATTCCACCACCATGAGACCACATTTCTTTGATGCATTTTTTATCAAATAGTTCATTCCCTTGTCTATGCTATTGCTTACTATTATGCTTTGATAGATTTTTTCTAAGCATCCATAGCTTGTTTGAAAGCTCCTGTTTTAGGCTTTTAGCCATAGCAGCAAGGCAATGAACTGTTTGAAAAAATGCTTTGATAGACATGTATGAAAAATTTGTTAGCATAGACAAGGCAGTGAACTCTTTCAAAAAATGCCTCAAAGAAATGAGGTCTCATGGTGATGGAATGCCATGACAATCAAATATTTTTGATTGTCATAGTATTCCATCAGGTCATGAGACCTCATTTCTTTGAGGCATTTTTTCAAAGAGTTCACTATCTTGTCTATGATATTGCTTACTATTATGATTTTGATAGATTCTTTCCAAGCATGCATAGCTTGTATGAAAGCACTTCTTTTAGGCTTTCAGCCATAACAACAAGGCAACACTTGAGCTATTTGACAAAATGCTTTGGTAGACATGTATAAAAAATGTGGTAATATAGACAAGGCAGTGAACTATTTGAAAAAAATGCCTGAAAGAAATGTGGTCTCATAGAATGCCATGACAAGCAAATGCAATTGGTAGTTGCTCCTAGTTATTAGTTATGCAATGTGAAGTAATTACATAACTACTTAGGTTGACTTTATAAAAACTATATTGTAATTGAAATTTTGTCATCTATCAGCATCTAGTTATTAGTTATGCAATGTGAAGCAATGCTTTGAGTTTGAAAGATGTGCAATGCAATGTAATCAACGTTATGGCGGAATAATATAAACTACAAAATTATAAATTAAAGTTCAAAACATAAAATGCCGCGTTTACAATCAGCCATTATTGATCATTGATCAATCTGAAAAGGGTGAACATTTTTCTATGTGGAAGGAAAACAAGAAAACAGTGGTTCAAAATGAGGAATTTGTCTTCTGCACCAAATGAGAAATATTCACAATATGTGCTAGGAAGGAATAAGTCCATAAGATCGAGTATGCAAGAACCAAGAATTGCAAAATTGGCTTACGTTTGACTTCCAAACACAAATTTTCACACTTTTCGATGTTCCAACATAAGTCAAAAGTATATGTGCGTAAGTTGTAAAGTATACACTTGAATACATGTAACTCATATCTATTGAACCATTAATTTATAATGCAAATATGGACACCATCAATAAAAAAGATTTGTATTAATCAAATAGCCATGTACGCATGTACATCAATATATGCCAATATAAGTATAAAATATAGTTACAAAAAAGCCATATAGGCTTACGAGAATGCCATATAGGCATACAATGTCAAATATATCGAATACAAAATATGTACAAAATTGCCATGTAGGCATACAACAAAGGGCTCTACATTCAAAATTCATTTCTCTCCATGCTCTGGTTCAAATACAAATTTCTTTCCCTTTCCTAGGTGACCTGATGGTGATAAATTTGTCACCCGTTTTTGTTGAGGGGTGCTCCTGCTGCTCCTCCTACGATTTAGCTCTTGGTCAAGTTTCAACTATTACAATAAGAAGTAAAGACATTAATATATAGAAATTACATTATAAAAATTAATATATTTAACAAAATTTAATCACTTACAGCCATCTGACGATCACTCTCCTCGAGGGAAATATTTGCACGCCGATGCTCAAGTGTGCTCAAGCCTGTATAAACCATCTGAATAGGAATTAAACTACGAATCAATAATGGTTTGATTTTTCACTAGAACTAGTTCATCTATAACAACGAATGTAAATTGAAATTTAGTAATTTGCCTCATACCTCCCCTATCAGAGCGATCGATGATTCTATTGTAGTAGAAACACCAATATCCATTGCCCTTTGTTACTGCTACGGTAAGCCATTACCAACATCTAAAAATAAACAACAAATTATTCAATCACAAAATAGTTATCGAATTTAGCAATGCTTGAGCTTCAAATGATGTGTAATGCAACGTAACCAACAATATGATTATCAATTTTTTAAAAAGAAATAACCTGGAACAATCACATTGAAAAACAAAAGACCCTTTAGGACAAATTTGAAGTGAAAAAGTGTCAAAACACAATGTAAAATATGACAACCAATATGAGAAGAAGAGATGATCAAGTCAAAAGGAGCTTTGATAGTAGCCAACTGAGTTAAGTATGACAAATCCAAGTATCACTGTTGCAAGGAATGGAGTAAGAGCTAAATAAAGATACAATGACAATAAAAAATGATGGAGCTAACTTGTCAAGGGCCTATTCTTCAAAACCCTTATTAAACGCTTATCATAGTTTAAGATATGCAATAAATGTTTGACAATGGAATTAACCTTTGAGGATGACAAGGTTAAATTGAGGTCCCCTTTACCACCTAAAAAGATCAATATTCTTTCTTTTGGCCTATCATTATGATTTTTAAGTTTCTTCACTTGAGTTAAATATAATAGTCAAGTGTTTATACCAAAGATGATAGAGAAAATAATCATGAAAAGGAGAATATGATGGTGATCAATGACAAGGCAGTGGCACATTTGACAGTCAAAAGAGTAGAGGAATGCATAGTGAACATCATGGTACAACTTATGATATAAATTAAGCCACATGGTTGATGTGCTTTGAATCCTTGCATCTAAAGGAAATTTTCTTAACATAAATATTGCTAGGGAATTTCAATGTTGCCATTGTAGTTGGCATTAAAGCTAGTACCTGCAACATTGAAAATTATCCTTATATAAGAATTCCCTCCATCTTGTTGATTGGCTTGTAACACTCTTGATGGTGGTTGTATGAAATCTAATTATGATTCCTCTTCTACATTAGAGGGTTTGTATCCTTGATCTAACCCTTCTGAATTATTAGAATCAAAATCACTAGCTTCCATATTCAAAAATTCCCAACCAACATCTTCAATAAAATTATCTAGATCATTAGTAATAGTCTTACAAATTGGTTGCCAATTCAAGTTCATTCTACTTTCATAATACTTTATATCCATGGAGTTCATCCATTCCTTGATGTAATCAAGTGAAGATTGAGGAATGGCGTACATATGGAGTACATCTCGCTTGAATTATTTGAAAACAATAGCCATATCAAATCCCTTTTTCCCAAGTCCTACTCTCTCAAGGTTAACAATCTCAATCTCAGTAATAGTGATTACTAAGAAAGGTAATTCCACCAACTCTACCAAAAAATTTACCATAGGAACAATAAAAGCAGAGGATTTGAAAGGAACTCCATGAAAACCAAGCTCTCTAAATGCTATATAAAATTCTAGTTCAAAATATTTTAGATGAGGTTGCTCCCATAGCTCTCTTACTCGCTTGACAAATCCTTGAAACTATGTATTGATTTTATTTTTCCTATTCCTCTCTTATTGTTCTTCCTTAATTTCATCAAGATCATACATTGACCTTCTTGCCCCTCCTAAAGTTTGACCACATCCATTACCTCCACATAAAACCGACATCCTTGGTCTTCATGGTTCCCACGCCATGATATGGTTATGCAAATGAAAATGAAGAAAATTAATTTCATCTCCTTATCCATTGGCTGGAAGAATGCATGCTTAATGTTTTGATACATGATATCGCCTCTCTCTACCTCATGGTTGAATATCAAAATCCAAGATGGTGGGCCTGAGTTCTAGTCATCTTTCTTCCTCTTCCACCAAATGTTGTCCTGGTCCACATGTTTGCCAGCCTAATTGGCTTTGTTTTGAAAGCTGAAGTTTCTCCCCGAGTCACCAAAGTAGCCTCTCTACCTTCAAGTTCTCTTCATTGCTACAAATCGTCTTTAGGATTTAGTCATTTGTACCACATGGTTGATGTGCTTTGAATCCTTGCATCTAAGGGGTTTAAAACCTTAGGGGCCTTAGATGAAAAAAAGAAGTAATGTTTTTCTTTTCTTTTTATGTGAGGACCTAGTAGTGGATAAAAGAGGACTGGGGAGAAAAAATGAAAAAGAAGACATAAAATTCATGGACCATACTATATCACCTACATGCTAGCTAACAAGGACATGAATGTAGTAGATTTAGGTATGATAGGGGTATTGCAAGGTATATTTGAGGAATATATAAGAATGAAGAAGAATTCAATGGATCAAATTAGTGTCAAATGTTTTCCTAAAAGATCTCCCACACCCTATTAGGGAATTTAATCATTTCTAAGCATTTTCCACGTCCTATGGGAAAGTTTGAGGAGGCTCCAATAGTTGAGAGTTTAATGAGTACTTATAACTTCTTTCCATGCAATCATGATTAGTTAGAGAACATATAGGGAAACTTGATGAGCTATGCAACAAATGAAGAGAATATAGGGTATTTTGACCTAGTCTTAAGCATCTCTAAGCATCTAGGAGATATTGAAGGAGTCAAGTGGCTAATAGATAGGGTTGAGGATAGAAGTTCTATTTTTGGTTACATTGACATCATGTGTAGGACATCCATAGTCCTATTCTTGGTTACGTTGACATCACAAAAAATTATATAGGATGGAGTAGAATGTAGCTCTACCTTTGTCAACTCCATGTTAAATTTTTATTATATGTAACTTGCTAGTGTAGGAATTCTAAGACAAACAATCATAGTAGGATGATTTTTAAAAGCTTGAATAATAACCTAGTGAACCCATATACTCTTATAACTATATATACACAAATCTAGATTAAACTTAGAATTCATTAGTTAAGTTCTCTTTATTCTATATTACCTCCGTGAATGTTTGACTAAATCTACTTGCACTCGAAGGTGTTCCCTTGAATCCTTCGACAGTACCCTGTTCAACATCCAAAATAACATATTAAAATACCATTCGTAAAACAATGCTATTAACACATGTGTACTAAATTTAGAATTGTTTACTAACTTTACATACCCCACTGATAGGTGTACTGCAAAAATAAGCACGCTGATGACTAGTATATCCAAGCTCAATGCTATGACCCTGCAATTTTATTAAAATAATGAAACTAAATTAGTTAATCTTGCATTTCACAATCGAAATTTAATAAACTAAATTCAATGAACATGTTGAATTTTACTTGACTGTCAATACCATATGCATCATGTAGAATGTCAGCTGCCCTCTCCATCCCCGTAGATGCATACGGATCAAGCTGCGTAGAAGGATATGGATCCTGCATAGCACCCTCCTGAGGGCCGGTAGGGTCATATGAACAAGTGGCTCCGCAAGATCGACACACATGGCCTCGAAGGCCGCCACCAGCTGAAGACTCCCTTGGATTGCATTGTACAATGGGGCTAGTGTGGTGGATGAAACTCCGAGTCAAGGATGTGATCACCTACAAAGTCTCTACATCAACACTCTCCTTTGCAACTGCAGGCATCACAATCTGCTCAGGAGGGTGCCTAGCGAGATGTCGTCTCCCCTGTCGTGTAGGATCCGGCTGTGCACCGGGCCTATCTTGTGCTGACCCCCACCTCTCCCCTGAAACTCCCTCATATCAAAATAATTTAGGATTTGGTTCAACACAAACTCACAGTATAATTTCCTAAGAAAATATTGGGGGACTTCACAGTTATTGCACGGTGGGTAATCAAAGACCATATACCATCTGTCATAAAAATGGTTTCTAATCTCTTGGTGGTGGCACCAATGAATAGGAAACCTCTTTGCATTGAGGGTGAGATTTTGATTTGTTTTAGGGTCAGTGAATAGAGAGCACAAATGTCCTTTAGTAATCTTTAAATCTTTTACTTGTTTATATGATAATTTGTCTACATAATATGCCCTCGATGTTTCCCTCCTATTTTTCCATCCAGATATTTGTTGGGTAATTGCATCTACATTTTTTAACAAATCCTTCAATGAATCTGCTAGATGAATTCTTTCTATGGTTGAAGAATTTTGATCACTCAACCTACTAATAAGATCCTCAACTTCTTTTCTATTGTTTTCAATTTCACTCCTCAAATTTTCTTGAGTGCCAGGAGGGTATTGAGAGAATGGTGGGGGAGGTTGATTTTGTTGTTGAGGTTGATTTTGTTGAGGTTGATTTGGTTGAGGATTTCCTACAAATTAAAAAAAATCATTCATTTCTAAACTAAAACAAACAAAATCAATTTAAAACAAAAAAATTCATAACAAATACCAAACAAAACTTACCTCTTGCATCTCTTCCTCGTCGTGGTGCCATATTTGTGAAGAAAATCGAACTCAAGTTGATGAAATGTGAAAAAATCACCTCCTCAACAACGCGAGCACGTAATGCAGGGTTTTTGGCTGTGGGCAGAGATGAAAACCAATAAAAATCAAATGAAGAATGTTCACTTTTTTGTTGCTTTTAAAAAGACATAACGCGTTCGCGTTATAGCGCGAACGCGTTATGTCTCATTTTTCACTTTTTTGGCCACAAAAGTGCAACCATCTTGGTGCACTTACCCAGCGATAGATTGTGATCTTCACATCTCTATAGTATTTTTTTCAAGTTGGCTTGAGTTTCCTCAAATGTTGTACCATAAACAATAAAGTCATCCATGTATATTTCTATGCAATCATATGAGATGTCTGAGAAGATGCTTATGACTGCCCTCTGCAAGGTTGCAGGAGCATTACAAAGACTAAAAGGTAAAACTGAATAGGCAAACGTTCCCCAAGGGCATGTAAAAGTAGTTTTTTCCTAGTCCTCAAGAGCAATTTTGATCTGATTGTATCCACTGAAGCCATCCAAGAATGAGAAGTACTTATTTCCAACTAAATTATCCAGAACTTGATCAATAAATGGAAGAAGAAAGTAATCTTTCTTTGTTTCCAAGTTAAGTTCTCTGTAATCTACACATACCCTTAATTTTCCTCATTTCTTAAGAACAATGACCAATGGGAAACCCATTGGCTATCAGAGATTGGGTAGATAAAGCCAGCTGTCAACATTTTATACAATTCTTTAACAATCTCTCTCAAAGCTGGATTGATTCTTCTTTGAGGCTGCCTGACAGGTTTGAAATCACTGTTAATATATATGTGATGTGTACAGATTTTTGGGTCTGGACCCTTCATATCTCCATAGTCCCATGCAAAAGCTGACTTATGACTGGTAAGTATTTTGATCATAGATTCTTGTTGCTCACTGGTGAGGTTTTTATTAATGCACAAGGTTTTTCTTGCAGCTACCTCAACTTGGGAGGTTAAGTCTATCATGGATACTTCAGACAGAAATGGCATGTCTACCTCATGGGGTAGTAAAGTGTGTAAACAATCAATTGCTGTAGGATAATGAGCTGATGTGGACGGAGGAAGAATAGTCTGCAAGGAACATAGATTTTTCTCACAATAAAAGTATTCAGTACCATAGTTATTCAATAGGATATTGGACAGTATATCTTCTTCTTCTTGTTGTGCAATGAAAGGCTCTCTGGTAATCATCATTAAATTGGCCACAGAATTCACTTCTTCCTCTTCTCCCAAATCTGGCCAAGCAACATCTCCAGACTCAAGTTGAGGCAGTGCTAGAGAATAGAGGGTAAGTTTCTTTGTGCTATATCCATCAGATATTGTCATATCACCCAACCTACAACCAATGCAAGCATCAACAGTAGCCAACCAAGGCCTTCCTAGAATGATAGGGTATCCCCCCAATGATGCCTTTGGAGATAAGACCATGAAATCAGCAGGGTATTCCCAGGAGTCCAAGGTGACTACCAGGTCTTCAACTACCCCATCAGGTTTGACAGTTGAGCTATCAGCAAGCTGTAATATTGTAGGTGTAGTTCTTATTTCTGAAATATTAAGTTTTATAACCAGGTCCTTTATCATGACATTGATAGCTGCACCAAGATCTACTAAAGCATTCTTAATTTGTAGCCCATTAACATTTATCTTCACAATAGGACTTCCTGGATCTAAATATTTTGGGATGCTAAGCTTCCCTAGCATTAAGTCAGAGAGTTGGCCTATTACATGCACAGTTTGAGGGTCTTTCTTTTTCCTCCCTGGTTTCTTCAAACATGTCTCCTTGATGGCCTTGCCATAAATAGGTACTTCTTTGATTGCTTAAAACAAAGGAATTTTCACACATATATGCTTTAGCTGGTCAAGGATATCAAAGGTGGGTTCCTCTTGTTTCTTCACATTTTCACCTTCCAATCTTTGTGGGAAAGGAGGGGGCACTTTATCAAATGACTTAGGTAATGATGGAATCTGAACTGGTTGATTTGGTTGAGCTTGGTCATTGATATCTTCTTCTTCTTGGTTAGTCTCCTCATATGGTAATTCTGAGATTATGGGAGGAGAAGGTGTGGGTAGCACAGTTCTTAAACGTAAATTAATATTATTCAGGTTAAGAGCATAGGCAGGATGATGATTAGGATCAGCAAAATAGACTTGTTGTTGTTGTGGTTGCTGGTTATTTGGATTAGGTGCTACCTGAGCTGGTAGTTGGGTTGATTTTGGATTCAGACCTTGATTAGCTGCAGGGGGTGGCATAATGGATTGTTGTTGGGGTTGCTGCAGGAAACCAACGGTTGGATTTGACCATTGCTGGCCTCCTCTCCATTGGTTAGGCTACTGCCAATTACCTTGTGGAGGCTGCCACTAATTTTGCTGAGGTGGTTTCCAATTTCCTTGTGAGGCTTGCCAACGGTTTTGTTGGATGTTTGGCCAAGGGTTATTCCACTGAGGTTGGGAGTATGGCCCATAGTTTGGAGGGTACTGATTTTTCCATTGACTATTATATGAACCAAAATTTTGCAAAGGGTCTTGAGGCATACCTTGTCTTGGGGCCCATGGCCTCCTTTGTGAAACAAAGAAGACTTGATCATCATCACCTTCAATCATCTTAAAATCAGTAGGCAACTATTTAACCTCCATGTTGACCACCATCTTGCATCTGCAGTCACGTTTCTTCTGTCTACAATGCGGATAGAACTTAGCCAACATTGCTTCAACTTCGTCATGCTTCTTTCGAGCTTGCATGGTGTCCAACTGTGTAGCCATGTTGTTTATGATTTCCTGCTTGAAATCAGACAGCAAATTTGTGATCTCCATCTGGGAAACTCCACTGGAAGAAGACTTTCCCACTGTAGCTTGATGACCTCTACCTTTCTTCACATTTGCTCGGGAGAAATTAAGACATTTTCTGAATATCATCCCAAGGCAGTTGGGTTATATCACCTCCACCCATCAGGTCCAGAGCGTCTATACAGGCATCACTGATTCCTCTTAGAAAAAGTAATTTTTGAGAGTCTTCATTAAGAGTATGGTTTGAGTTCTTTTTCAGAGAAAACAAAAATCTTGAGATGTAGTCTTCCAGGCTTTCATCCTCCTTTTGTTGAATTATGAATATATCGTCTCCCTTATTTCCACTCTTATAATATTCCTTGTATTTGTCAAGAAATTTTGTTTGCATGGCTGCCCAGCTATCAACAACACCTCTTCCTAAACTCATGAACCATCTAAGAGCTCCTTCCTTCAAGGTGGAAGGAAACAATTTCAACTTGTGTGTATCTAAAGTGTAATCATAGCTGCAACAAAGGATATCAAACTCAAACAGGAAAGTTTCAAGATCCTTCGTAACTAGGCCATAGAACTTAGGAAGTAATGAAGGAATATTTTTAAGGTTATCAGTATCTCGCTGAGGAACAATGGGAAACTCAAAAGAAGGAGGTGGATTATTTGCCATATTTGCTTGCTGGAATATCAGAGCGAATGGATTTTCCTCAGGTTCTTCGTCGGCTAGGTCAAATGGCAGTTCAACAAATAGGTTTTCAGGGAGAAACCTTCCCAGCGCGTCTCTTCTTCTATGCATGCAATAGAATGAATGGTGATTTGAAGGATTTTGAAATTTTTTGATCAACAACTAAACTAATGCTAAAAATGACTTCTACCAAGTTCTTAGCTTGACACCATCCCCAGCAATGGCGCCAAAAATGGTCACACCCACAAAAGGATATGAGAATCACAGTAAAACCTATCTTGGGAATTGGACATTCCAGCAGGTGACTAATATCTCTTTATGGACGTTCATTTATTTGTCAAACCAGGGAACGTATACTTCGAATGGAGCAGCACAATATATGCACTAAGAACTAGTTTCAGTCACAACTTAACAGAAATAAATTCTTGGAAATAATTCTATCTACACTATAGGAAGGTAATTCAAAGCTATCTTAACTCAACCATGATTTAACCAAAGCAGTAAGCATAACAGCTACGACTAAGACACAAACTATGAACTGGCCTTATGCTGCAGGAATAGGCACATGGATGGATTGTTGATGCTGTAGGAACAATATAAAACTGAGTTTGTACGAAAACTTCAAAGATGAGATGTAACCGATGATTAACAAAAAAAGAACAACTAACTAACTAGCTATAGATACTTACTAAGTGGGCCCCCTTAGCAAGCATCTACTGATTACACAAGTGCTAAACTCAAAACTTCATCAAAATTTATTCATAAACTCAGAATGGTGTACATTGCTTTGTTGATATGAAAACTAACAACAAACTCTGTCTCTCATCATACAGATTCTTCTTTTTATTATTATCATATTGATTCTTACATGATATCTTCTATCTCTCTATCACTATGCTTCTATCTTATTTCTAACCATCCTCTTGCTCACCCACGCAGGAGGAGCACTTATTTAAAGTCAGGAGAACAACTAACTAACCCACCCAAACAAAGAAAGGCGTGGGAGTAATATGTATCCCAAAATCAAGGAACAGACTTCATAAATGAATTTATCTATTCAACCCAATCCAGAGAGAATCTATCACTCCACTCTTTCCAAATTGATTGTCATTAAAATCCTTCCCAACGGTTTCGGTCAAAGAGTCTTTGCTAGAGCTTCCTCGAAGTCGTGCAGGAAATAGACTTTACTGCAAGGCCGAGAGCGGCTGCGCTTGACTTGATCATACTTTCTTCAACAACCTACGAAACACAAGGTAACAGATGCGAAAGAAAAGGCACATGGCACATACACAATATCCGTTCATTAATCACATATTTTGTTAGGGTTAGAGATGGCAGATATCTAACAATTAAATGCAAATTTAAATAATAAAAGAGAAACTAAAACATACACGTAATAAATCATAACACGAGAATTTAACGTGGTTCACCCAATCTGGGCTACATCCACCAAACCGTAGCCATCCAATACTTTTATTATTAGTGCAAAACCTATTACAATCTCGAATAATCGCGTTTTTCTTCATACTGTAACCCCCATCCCAACCCCTTTTAACAAGATTTTAGAAGCTTCCAGAATTAGGGTTTTACAATGTCGGTTTTCTTTCTTTTTCGGAGATTTTTCCTTTTTTTGTTGACGACAAAAAATGGCAAACAAAATGGGTCATCTGGCTCTCGAACCCCAGCCCGCCCGGGCCCGGCCCGACCCGGGGGATCTGCAATGGGTGTACAGTACAAGACCCGGCTGGTACAGATGATGATCAGTCACCACATACCAAATCTCCCACTTGGAGACTGATCAGGCTCCACACCATCACAACCTCCCACTTGGAGACTAATCCTAGACAACACTCTGCACTTACAGCTCCCACTGGAAATAAGGACTTTGGACCTTGCTGCTATGTTATACTTGAAATCAACCTTGAAGGCCAACCGAAGCTGAAGAGGAGCTCAGCTTCTCCCTTGGCACCGCCTTCGTAAACATATCCGCTGGATTGACATCTGTATGTATCTTGTCCAGCTTGACCTACCCATCTTCCAACACTAACCGAATAAAATGATATCTCAATTGTATGTGTTTTATTTTAGAATGCAAGGTAGAATTCTTTGCAAGATGTATAGCACTTTGACTGTCTGTAAATAAATAATTTTGATCCTGTTGTTTACCTTTCGGCCATGAAAGTTGTAGCCATATCATCTCCTTTGCGCCTCTGTTGCAGCAACATACTCGCCTCTATGGTGGATAAAGCAACCACCATGCAATCGAAATCCAACTCCTTGCTGTCCCACCAACTCAAATACATAACTCAGCAAGGCACTATGCATCGATATCCCTTAAAATCCGAGTCAACATAGCCTTTTAAATGAGTGTTAGAGCCCCCAAAACATAAACATTTATTGGATGTACCTCTCAAATACCTGAGAATCCATTTTACTGCATTCCAATGCTCAACCTGGGATGACTCAAATACCTGCTAACAACTCCTACGACATGTGCAATATCTGGTCTAGTACATACCATGGCGTACATTAAACTGCCTACAGCTGAAGCATATGGTACCTTGGACATTTTTTCCTCCTCCTCTTGTGTCTTTGGACACATATCCTTAGTCAATTTAACATGACTAGGCAAAGGTGTGCTGACAGCTTTTGCATTCTCCATATGAAATCTTTGCAACACCTTTTCAACATAATTAGCCTGAGATAAAAACAATTTTCTATTTTTCCTATCTCTACAAATTTTCATGCCAAGGATTTGCTTTGCTACACCCAAATCCTTCATAGCAAAAGATTTTGCTAACTGTTGTTTTAGCTCACTTATGTGATCCATGTTAGACCCAGCTACAAGCATGTCATCAACATATAAACATAAAATAATGTAGCTGTCATTATCCAACCTCTTAAAATAAACACAATGGTCAGAATTACACCTGCTGTAGCCTTGCTTAGCCATAAAACTGTCAAATTTTAAATACCATTGTCGAGGTGCTTGCTTCAAGCCATATAAACTTTTCTTCAATCTGCACACTAGTTTCTCCTTACCTTTGACCTCAAATCCTTGTGGCTGTTCCATATATATTTCCTCTTCCAAAATCACCATGGAGAAAGGTTGTTTTAACATCAACGCTCTAAATGCAAATCTTCAGCAGCCACAATACTTAAAACAATACGAATAGAAGTCATTTTAACAACAGGAGAAAATATCTCATCAAAATCAATACCCTTTTTCTGTGCAAATCCCTTTACAACTAATCTGGCTTTAAATCTTTTCTTGCCTCCATCCTCCTCTTTTAGCCTATAAATCCATTTGTTTGGTAAAGCCTTTTTCCCTGCAGACAACTTGCATAATTCCCAAGTCTGATTTTCCAGCAAGGAGTCCATTTCTTCTTTCATTCCATACTCCCACTGAACCTTGGTATCCACCTGCATAGCTTCTTCATAATATTCTGGTTCACCAGCATCAGTTAACAGAATAGTATACAAAGAGGGAGAGAATCTTTCTGGAGGTCTACTTACCCTTGAAGATCGTCTAACAGGAGTTTGTGGTATTTGTTGTTGCTGTTGTTGCCCAACATGAGGAACCACTGAAACATCATTGTTGGGAATATCATCCAACACTACATAATCTTTTTCTTTCTTCTCATGCTGAAGCAACAGATCTTTGTACAACACTTTCTCATTAAATATGGCATCCCTGCTTCTCACAACTTTTTGATTTTCAAAATTCCAAAGCCTATAACCAAATTCATCAATGCCATATCCAACAAATACACATTTCTTTGATTTTTCATCAAGGTTGGTTCTATTTTCAGAATCTACATGTGCAAATGCTTCACAACCGAAGGTTTTGAGAAAAGAATAACTCACCTTCTTACCCTTCCATGCTTCCTTTAGAATACCACAACCCAAAGGATTAGAGGGACCTCTATTGATTAAATAAACAATTAAATGCAGATTTAAATAATAAACAAAGAAACTAAAACATACACATAATAAATTATAACACAGAGAATTTAACGTGGTTCACCCAATCTGGGCTACATCCACCAAACCGTAGTCATCCAATACTTTTATTATCCAGTGCAAAACCTATTACAATCTCGCAAATAATCGCGTTTTTCCTCATACTGTAACCCCCATCCCAACCCCTTTTAACAAGATTTTAGAAGCTTCCAGAATTAGGGTTTACAATGTCGGTTTTCTTTCTTTTTCAGAGATTTTTCCTTTTTCGCTGACGACGCAAAAAAAATGGCAAAACAAATTTTTCTCGGGGGCTACCACCCCCGAACTCCCGCTTCTCAGGGCCCGGCCCGGCCCGGCCCCGGACCCCAGCGAGGACGGGGGGCCAGGGTGTACAGTATACCATGGGCTATACAGTATAGCATGATCAGTCACCACATACCAACATATTTAAATCTATTTCATCATTCAAAAACTATAAGCGATATACCAGTCATTTAGGGAGTCAATCGGGGTAATAAATATAGATAAGACAACACAATAGGCTACAGGATATCCCAATAAAAGGTTTCAAAAGAGTTTAAACAACCATGAATAACAAAAGTAGAGGTAGTAAAAGTTCATCATGATATCCAAACTATGAGCACATTTTGGGCTCATCAATAACCACCTCCCTAACTTTCTCCCACTCCCATCACAAGAGGTTGAGCTTCCAAAAACAATCAAGAAAATCCCATAACAACTAATTGAAGGTGGCATATTTTTGAAAGAAAAACTTCTTTTAATGTTACACCACTCTCTTAGCTGAAAATAAGGAATTTTAAAGCACAATTTTAGACTGCATTGCATTTTATGGCAATATGATTTGTATTTATATAATATAATTGCAAAATCTAGTCTTCCAACTCATGATGGCACACCTCAATTCTTCCAACGGAAGAGTTAACATTATAAGTTTAATATTCAAATTTTTACCCCAACAAACTCGGTGGCAAGACATTATATTTTCTCTCTTTAAATTAATAAAATATTCATTTTTAATTAAACATAATTCAATTAAATGCTTATGTATTATAGCATTAACCTTTTTACTTTAAAAATGTATTTATAATGAGATGCTTCTAGGTGTTATCAAGTATTGACATTAAACTTGCCAAAAGAGAAAAAAATTAACATTATTATATATATATAGTTAAGCCATCGGGCATAATTCAACTCAATTACTGCAAAATAAACTTTTCTTTCTAGGGCATCAAACACAACTTATTCATCCTGAATAGATCATAGCACATATTTCCATTGCATTATCAGAACACAATCATAATATTTCCACAATTCATGCACTAGTAACTCAACATTTTCATCATTCATCATTCACATTGCAAGAAAGTAAAAGTGTTTTTAAAGCCACTAGGGTGGGATGTAACATCTCTCCCCCCTTAAGAGTCATTGTCCTCAATGATATTTAAGTTTATATATAAAACATGACATCAACATAAAGAGTCTAAAAAGGAATCTCATAGTCCTCTAAGAGATGAGGAAATCTCTGCTTAATGTCCTAGAGATCTTCCCAGGTGGCACCATCCTCGGTGTATCGGTCCCATTGGACCTTGCATTGAATTAATTTGATCTTACGCATCTTGAGCACACTGCTGGGCTCTTTTGACACCACTCCTAGATCCTGCACCTACAAGGCATTCCAATCAATTACATGGTTACTTCCAGGTATATATTTCTTTAACTATGAGACATGAAAAACATTGTGCATTCTAGATAGGGCTGGCGGTAGAGAAATCCGATAGGCCACTAGATTGATTTCCTCTAACACTTCAAATGGTCCAACATATCTTGGTGCTAGCTTCGTAGAATTCCCAAATTTAATGGCACTCTTATGGGGTTTAACTATTAATAACACCTTGTCCCCAACGACAAATCGTCTAGGAGTTCTCTTACCATTTGCATAGCTCTTTTTCCTGTCATTTGCTTCAGCCAACCTTTTCCTGATCATTCTGATCTGTTCTTCCATTTCCAAGAGCATTTCGGGGACAAGGCTAATCCTATCTCCTAGCCTATCCCAGCTTCTAGGAGTGTGGCACTTGCACCCATATAATGCCTCAAATGGTGTCATCTTAATAGCGGAATGATATGTGTTGTAATAAAATTTAACAAGCGGAAGATAATCTTCCCACTTATACTATTGGTCCATGCAGTAGACTCTTAGAAGGTCTTCAAGTACCTGATTCACCCTTTTTGTTTGTCCATCTGTCTCTAGGTGATAGGCTGAGCTTATGTTTAGCTAGGTACCAAGGGAAGTAAATAGTGTTTTCCAAAACCTAGAGGTCATCCTAGCATCCCTATCGAATATGATCTTTTCTAGAACCCTGTGCAATCTGAAGATTTCTTGCAAAAATTTTCTTGCTATTGTGGGTGCCCCATCAGTTAGGTTCCCCGGCATAAAATGTGCGACCTTAGTGGGCCTATCAACTACCACCAAAATTGTATTGTGCTTGTTTTTGGAAATCAGAAGTCCTTGTAGAAATTCCATGCTAATCACTTGCCACTTCCATCCAAGAACCTCATGAGGGTATAATAATCCTATCGGGTGAAGGTGTTTTTCCTTAACTCTTTGGCATTCTAAACATTCCACCACATATTTTGTAGCATCCCTCTTCATTCCCTTCCATAAGTACAATGGCTGCAAATCTGTCACTAGTTTCGTTACCCCTGGATGTCCAAAATAGGGTGCATTATGAACTTCATGAAGGACCAATTTTCTTAATTCCCTAGAGTTTGGAATATACATTCTTCCCTTTTACCTACGTACCATGTCAATATCAAACTGGAAGCCATCATATCTATTGTCTTGAGGGTTCTTTAATAGGGCTTGCTTAACCTGGTGGTAGTATTCATCTCCCTCTAAGGACTGGAGAACCTGGCTTCAAAGGTTTGTATGGAAAGTTAGAATGGAGGTTATATGCCTCCTTCTACTCAGAGCATCTGCTGCCCAATTTTCTTTCCCCTTGATGTAGTTGATCTCAAAATCATAGTCCAAGATTAACTCGAGCCACCTTCTTTTTCAAGCATTTAGATTTCATTGCATGAATAGATACTGCAACCCTTGGTGGTCAAATCTCAACTCGAAGGGTTTTCCTAGTAAGTAATGTCTCTATACTTGTAACACATGCACAATTGCAACCAACTCAAGGTCATGTGGGGCATAGTTCTGCACGTAACTCTTCAATTGTCGAGACTCATAGGGAATGACTCTTTTGTCTTGCATGAGTACGCCACCTAGCCCTTCTCCTGAGGCATTCATGGTGACTAAAAAATTCCCTTCAGGGTCTAGTACTTGCAATATCGGTGTTGTTGTCAACCTTTTCTTCAAAACTTCAAATGCTTCCTGACACTTATCTGTCCAAAAAAATCTCTTCCCCTTTCGCTGAAGGATGTAATGGGACATGCAATCCAATAGAAATTAGCCACAAATTTTCTATAATATCTGACCAACCCCATAAAACTTTGGACCTCTTGCACATTTTTCGGCTCTGGCCATTCTTAAAATGGCCTTGATTTTAGCCGAGTCTACTGCAATTCCCTCAGCGAAAATAATGTGCCCTAAGTACTACACCTCCTTCTGGAAAAATGAGCATTTGGATATCTTGTCATACAACTTATTTTCTCTCAGCCTTTGAAGCACAAAGCGCAGATGTTGAAGGTGCTCTTCCTCATTTTTGGAGTAAATCAGAATATCATCCAAAAACACTAGGACAAACTTATCTAGATAGTCCCGGAACACATTGTTCATTAAGTTCATAAAGGCTGCTAGGGCGTTTGTTAACCCAAAGGGTAAGACTATGAATTCATAATCCCCATATCTGGTTCTAAAAGTTATTTTATGGATGTTCTCCTCTTTCAATCTCAATTGATGGTATCTTGACTGGAGGTCAATCTTAGAAAACACCATTACCCCTCACATCTGATCGAAAAGATCATCAATACACAGTAAGGGTATCTATTCTTGATGGTTATTTTATTGAGTGTTCAGTAGTCAATACATAGTCTAAGGGTACCATCTTTCTTTTTAACAAAGATAACTGGTGACCCCCATGGTGAGACACTGGGTCAGATTAAACCCTTTTCAAGGAGCTCTTGCAACTGAGCTTTCAACTCCATCAATTCAGTAGTTTTCATTTGATATGGGGCTTTAGATATTGGTTTTGCCCCAGGTTGAATATCAATAGTGAAGTCAAAGGCTCTTTTGGGTGGCAGACCAGGTAACTCTTCTAGGAATACATCAACAAAATCCTTGAGGTAGGGATACTTTTCCCATTCAAAATATTTTCTTTCTGAGACTTCCTCACAACCCTCCATTGCAGTTTTATGTGATTCATAAAACATCAAATCATTGAAGAAGATCAACTCCTGTGTTTCACTAGGTTCCACTACCTCCTCCATCTTGACTACAAAAACTTGACAACCCTTGCGTCTGGCCCTTTTTACTTGCATTGCAGAAATCTGCCTTATTTTAACTATCCTTACAGTCCCTTGTATGAACACCTTATGACCCAGGTCATCTAAACACTCCACAATTTTAGAAAAACAGTCAACTTGGGCTTTGTGCCTCCATAGACAATTGATTCTTAGGATTACATTGTAAGCACCTAGGGGAGCTACATAAAGATTTACTTCGGTAGAGAAGTTGGGAAAATCAATCTAGGCCTCAAACAAACATTGCTCTACCTGAGCCTTGGACTGATTGGCATATTCTATAGACCAAGTGTTTTGCATGTAACCTGCTCTTCTAGGTATCTTATTCAAAACTCTAGGTGATACAAAACATTTTGTAGCTCTTGTGTCAATTAAGATTGATACTGGGGTTCCAAATAACTTACCTAAGGTCTCAATTGGTGTGATTTGATATTCAACCTATCTATTGCCCACTGTCACATGTATGCATTGTTGAAACACAATTTTCTAAGAAGGTAAAGGATTTCCTCAGGAAGATGGCCTGATTGTTTTAGTAGGGCATTGGTTCGCATAGTGGTCCCCACCACATGTGAAGCACCCTCCAGGTGGACCTCTTCTCTCGGTGGGTCTTTCGGCATCATGATTTTTCTTATTATTGTTATTTTGATTGTTTCCAGCCTTTCTATCCCTTCGATCTCGTCCTTTCTGATCTTTGTGCCCTTTATCATTTTTGTGTTGGGCCTCGTGTTTGTCCCTTTTCTTCTTAAATGGTTTCAAATTCACAGACAACTTATCCTTCTTCTCCCTATCTGTGGCCATGGACTAAAGCCTCTGTTCCTGCTTGATAGCCTTTTCATATGCTTGGTCCATAGTAGTTGGACCCAATATTTCCACCTGTCCCCCAATCTGGGGTTTCAGCCCTAGTATGAACTTCCAAACCCATAAATATTCATCTCCATGATATTGAGGGACATACTTCAGAAGTCTAATGAACTTCTCCTAGTATTGATTAATCGAGAAATCCCCCTGTGTCAAATGGAAAAACTCAGTCAACTTATGATCATAAAATAGTTGAGGCAGCCATCTTTGTCTAAATATAGCCATGAAATCAATCCACATCAACCCCTTGACCTTAGGCCCTAATTCCATCATCTTACTTGTCCACCATGTGGATGCTTCCCTAGATAATTGATAAGCTCCCCATAAAGCCTTTTTATTCTCTATGTATTCTTTGATCTCGAAATATTTTTCCATTTCCACAAGCCACGCTTCGACGACATCACTTAATTGTGCCCATCAAATTTTGAGGGTATCACTTTTCTCATATCCCGAGACAACTCCAAGGTCATTCAATCTTTTTCAGAATTATGAGTCTCCCCACCAACTATCTCATCTTCTTGCTCACTCGGAATGGAATCCTTGCGGAAACTTTTCGTGTCTCCCCCCTTTAAGGGTTCCTTTCTAGCTCTTTCAAATTCCAAATGGGTTACTCTAGCCCAAGTGTCTTGCAACAATGCCAATAATTGATCAATTTTATTCTCAATATTTCTAGAAGACTGGTCCACTTCTCATCTTCCTTCTGGATTACTACGTGTTCACATCATTAAAGATTATCTACTTCCTGTAGTTACAGTTAAACGTTGTATTAGTTTTAAGGTTCAAACCACATTTAATTGCACAAATGTATCAATTTATGCAAAAAAAATTATTACTTAAAATGCATATTTCCTTATTATAAATGTTTTAATTACCAATCACAAAGGTACTCACATACACACAAGTTTTCATTAAGAAACATATTGTTTGATTCATCAACACATTGGCATACATAACATAGGATTAAGGTTCCTCTTATTAAGGGGATTAGAGGTGTATAATCCTTCAACTCATCAGAGCTTATTACAATAATCTTAGGGGGAGGACACACACGCAGGTGCTCCTCATCATTTTTAGATTTCTTAGTCAGGTTATTACAGTTGCTTTCACTCGGTATACGTTGAGTTGGGGGTAATATCTTGTCCAAATCTGCTTGAAAACTAGTTGTTGCTTTCCCCGACCATTTGATTTCTTCTTTCACATCTTGAATTATTTTCATAGCACGAGAGAGAGGATCCCCTTCTCCCAAAGTCAACCTTTTCCATCCACATTCTTTCCTTCCACGGATTTTGTCAATGCTTCTCGCTCCTTTTTGCATTGCAAATAGCAAGCGTTTCCTGCGATGGAATTACGTGTGATTTTCTTGGTGCATACCATGTTTGGTACAAGATTATTCATGTTAGTTCACAAGCACAAATCTATCACTGCATAATGGACACATAAGCCCCAGCGTGCAACCGTGCTCTAATACCACATGTTAGAACCACATTGCATAGTACAAAAACAATGAAGAATTCACTCATCAACTAGAGCATTTTTTTTTTTGAAACATACAACACTACAAAAGAAACTATTGTAGTTATAACAGTAATCAAGATAATATTCTACCATAACAACATAACTGAACTGGTATCAAACATTTAAGTACTAAAAGGAAAAGTACAGGAGTAAGGGATTAGAAGTCCTCATCTGGATTTAGTATCTTCCAAGACTCAGCTCGCCATTTACAAGTGAGGGAAAGTATCATCTAAGTGATTTTCCACCATCCAAAAACTTGTACAGTCCCCCGCACACCTTCCTAATTGGAAGGGGGCCCTTCCCTTCTTACGAAAGGTGATGTTGAAAAACCCTCGAAACAACCATCTGAGCTCTGGTGATGAAACCCTACCTAACTGACTCTTCCTTGCTAATAAGGATTCATTCCTACTAAGCAGGAAGCTCTGGCTAGTTAGGTATCTAGGTTATGTATGAGTACTAGGTGAAATCAATGGCACCTGCACCTACCATGGCCATAGCTTGTACTACTATACTGACTCACCCACCCTACTCAACTTGGAAATGCTCTTCTAATCTAGGGCTTTTAGGAGACTTTTTTCTCTGCCACTTGTGTTAAGACACCTATCCTGGGGCAACACTTTTGACCTACTTAAGGCTCATTAACCCATCTCACTTTTCTTGGCTACCCACCACATGTAACCGACATACTCGAGGCTAGGGTTTTACAATTTAAGAACACATTCTTCATGGCTACCTGCCATGTAATACTAGTATACATAATACTAGGTTATTTTTATATAAAAGAAATCTTATTAGAGCAACAATAAAGTTTCAAACCCAAGAAGGTATACCAAATCTTTGTTAGAAATTTAAGACCAATTTCAGTGTTCTTACTGCACTTATCACTTGCTGGCTACCTGTTTAGCATGCAAGGCATAATACCAAGAGGTAACTGATTACTGACCATATATTTACTCATAAGGTCAAACAACACATAGTTCTTTTATTATCTTAATTGATTAAGAGTCCTTTTCATCTGCTGACCACAATATGTGTTCAGATTATCATGGTGTATTCTTGGCATTGTTTAACAAGAACAATGCAATTGGTTAAAATCACACCACCCCTATGTGGTTTCAAACTACATCAGAAACAAGGCACTTAAATCATGCTACATAATTTTCCTAAGAGGCTCAATCAAGATAATCAGAAAACTAGT
Source organism: Sequoia sempervirens (assembly GCA_007258455.2). Lineage (NCBI taxonomy): Eukaryota > Viridiplantae > Streptophyta > Pinopsida > Cupressales > Cupressaceae > Sequoia > Sequoia sempervirens. Next base: position 1,011,947,546 of record VDFB02281492.1, on the reverse strand, counting down.
CTAGCCCAATACTGGAATTGAAGTTGTTTCTTTTATCTATAAAGACATAATCAAGAATTTTATCCTAAGAGGTTCGCATTGCTAAGACTAAACAACTATATTTTTATCATTCATAGTGATACCAGACAAAAATATTAGAGTATATACTGTGAGTAAGCACTAAAGTTTCTTTTTAGCAAGAATCGCCCAAATTAAATTAGAAAGAAATGCATGTAGCAGTAGACTCATATCTCTTTATTTACATGAAAGCAAGAAATATATAAATTTGGAAATGTACGTAGCACATCTCCATAAGCGTTTCTTGAATGAGAGCTTTAAACTTCAGAAATAGAGTAATCTCCAAAAGTAATGTGTACCTATCAATGAAATCTGGAACTTGACAATCTGGAAAATGAACAATGTAAGGGAAGAATGCCTAATATCTGTGTAGCTTAGCCAACTCTTGTTGTAGGTGTCTCTTCTACTACTTATTTATAGACTATTCAAGCTCCCAAGAAAATCTTTTCTAATTTAGAATATTGCTCTTCTCCTCACAATTCAAACCTCCCAATATTTTCTTCTCTTCCTAGCCACGCTTCAGTTGTTTCTCCTACTCTTAGCTCCTATGAGCCAATCTTCTCCTTTCAGCCTCTTTATGTATCTTCCCAGAATACCGACGTATCCCCTATTTTCTCTTCTTTCTTCTCCACACCATGAATCATTTTCGGAGAATCCTCTCAAACTAAGTGGTCAATTGAGACTTGGTGGTTACGATAACCACCTCCTTAACTTTCTCCCACTCTCATCACAAGAGATCGAGATTCCAAAGACAATCAAGAAAATCTCGTAACAACTAATTCAAGGCGGCGGGTTTTTGAAAGAAAAACTTCTTTTAATGTTACGCCACTCTCTTGGCTAAAAATAAGGAACTTTAAAGCATGATTTTAGACTATGTTGCATTTTATGGCAATATGATTTGTATTTATATAATATAATTGCAAAATCTAGTTCGCCAACTCATGATGGCACGCCTCAATTCTTCCAATGGAAGTGTTAACATTATAAGTTTAATATTCAAATTTTTACCCCAACAAACTCGATGGCAAGACGTTATAGTTTCTCTCTTTAAATTAATAAAATATTTATTTTTAATTAAACTTAATTCAATTAAATGCTTATGTATTTTAGCAATAACCTTTTTACCTTAAAAAGGTACTTATAATGAAATGCTTCTAGGCGTTATCAAGTATCGACATTAAACTTGCTAGAAGAGAAAAAAATTAACATATATATATATATATATAATTAGTTAAGCCATTGGGCATAATTCAACTCAATTACTACAAAGTAAACTTTTCTTTCTAGGGCATCAAACACAACTTATTCATCCTGAATAGATCATAGCACATATTTTTATTGCATTATCAAAACACAATGATAAGATTTCCACAAATCATGCACTAGTAACTCAACATTTGCATCATTCATCTTTCATATTGCAAGAAAATAAAAGTGTTTGTAAAGCCACTAGGGTGGGATGTAACACTATGAGCACTTTAAAAATATCTTTATAGATGACTATATTAATGATGACCTCCTTCCCATCCTTGAGGACTATATAGTGGGTTGCATCCCCCAAAAATTGGCCTCGAATATAGTAAATTCCTTGACCACCTGTTGTCCATAGAAGAGATTGATGATGCCCTGCAATGCATGGTAGTGAGAAAAAGTCCCAGCATTAATGGGTTGTTGGTGGAGTTCTATAGGGCTCTTTGGCCTCATATTTGTGAGGAATTTTTAAGTAATTGAAACATGATCATTAGGACCTATTGTTAACTAGGACTTGATTAAGTTCATTCCCAAAGGAAAAGATGAGGGCACCATTAATGGTTTGTGACCTATTGTCCTCCTCAATACTTCTTACACAATTATTGTTTAAGCGCTTACACGTAGAATTAAACAAATCACTCAGAACATTGTTCAACCTAGACAAACTGGCTTCTTAGGAGGAAGATTCATCTTTAACAATTTAGTTCTTACTTAGGAAACTACTAAATGGGCACAACACACTAACCGAGATGCTCTAATTATTAAACTTGACTTCGATAGAGCCTATGATTGCATTCGCTAGCCATTCATCCTTAATATGTCCAAATGGCTTGGTTTTGGCCCCAAGTTATGCAAACAAGTTAGTATGTTATTCATGGATGTTGATGCCAAAGTTTCAATGAATGAAACCCTCTCCCATTATTTCCCCTTGCAAAAATCCATCCGCCAAGGCTGCCCTCTTGCTCTGTACTTGTATGTCCTTGCAGCTGATGCTCTTGGCTATCTCTTTCAACATGCTCTATCAATGAAACTTATATGTAAAGCACGAAAAAATCACATTCTAAAAAATAGTATTCCAAATAAGGAAAGTGAAGCATATATTAAATAAAATATCTATAATTGCACAATAGCAAGTTACAATAATGAAGTTCAAATTTTACACACTAAAGTGCATTATACTTCATTTACATACACCAAAAAGGGGTGTTACATTACATATGTTTCAATGTTACAAGTAAAATATTTTGCATCAAAACAACAATTACATCTATGAAGATAATTATACATTTTATAGATTGGCTAAGCAAGCCATACAAGAATTTTACAGTGAAGTATATCGATAATGAATCATATAGCATAAGTATCTTTGTCCTCAACCACCATGACTCTAATGTTCTTTCGCAAGATGAGGCCAAGAGTGAGATTAAGGCACCCTTTCTGCCCAACCACGAAGTACTGGACTTCCTCGGGTTTCTTCCTAACACGAAGAAAGCACCAACCTTGCATGAGGAGACTAGCAACCTAGAATGGTAAAAGCAGGAGGGAAACTCTTGATGTGTGCTTGATGCCTATATGCATTCCTAAACTAGAAAAAAACATAATTTTTGCATACAAGATGTGGCAGAGACATAAATAACATATAATCTAGGCTTTTCAAAACCATCTATTTCACTGGTACAGTAGCTTGGCCAAACAATAATAAATAAATTGTAATTTAGAAAAAGTAAATTACCATCTCTGGGAGCCCACATTCGACATCTTGTCCCAAAATTAATTCCATAGAAAGAATAAATATAGCATCTCATAAGTTTGTTTAAGAATCAAGCATTTAGTAATCAATTGTTAGGGTTAGAAAAGTAGATATCTAACAGTTAAATGCATATTTGATCAATAAAATGGAGAAATAAAACACATAAAAATTATAGCAAAAACAAGACAACACAAAGAATTTAACGTGGTTCACCCAATTTGGGCTACATCCACAAAACCGCAACCATCCAATGATTTTATTATGCAGTGTAAAATATATTACAATCTTGCTAATAATGTCATACTGCAACCCCCACCCAAACCGCTTATAACAAGCATTTTAGAAGCTTCCAGAATTAGGGTTTTTACAAAGTCATTTTTTTTCTTTTCGGTGATTTTTCCTTTTTCGGTGACAACGCGAAAAAAAATGGGAAATTTTTTTTTCTCAAGGGCTGCTGCCCCCAAAACCCTACTCGAGGCCCGGCTTGGCCCTGAACCCCAGCAAACATGTCGGGCATACAGTATAGCAAAATCAGTCACCACATACCACAACATCAATGAGTTCTTTTAGAAACACATTTTTACTCAAAGTTTGTTATATTAGTTTACATGTCCATCTAAATTTACAAATCCCACAAAATGAAATAACCCATAAGAAAAATAAGTTGTTTATTTGGTTTTGAGAAAATATACTAGTTTATAGTCAGTATTCTTCTAGTTTCCTACAACATCATTTGAAGAAGATCATTCTTTCCAGTCAATGGTTTATATTTAATTCTACAACCAACAATTTACTCAATTTAATCAGATTGCTTACTTTCCAAGTGAAAATAGCAAATATATGTATATATATGTCTTTCCACTTGCATATAAAATTCTAATAATTCGTTTTGTATAAACAATTTCCAATTTGAATGATTCTAACTAAAAAAACATATTTATATTTATATATTCAAAATGAGCACTTGTCTATAACATATATATTCATATATTCATTTCAAAAAATAAATCTTGCTTATATACATACACACACACACACACACACACATATATTACATATTCAAAAATATTGTTTTACAAACAGAAGTTAACACAGATCAAATTGGAGAACTTAACATCAACATATGCAGTGTTAAATATATATATTTACAAACAAAAATATATCCATACATGAAGGATCACGGACTAGTGCATATTATGCAAGTTTAGAAAGCTACGAAATATATCAAATTTCAATCATAAAGGCTTGTGAGGGCCGACAGCCTCCTAAGGGAGCACTACCCATGGAAGGGCAATGCCTTGTGGAAAGGTCGTTGCCTTTCCATAGCGTAGCCTTCCCACAGCCTTAGGTTGTAAGTTAAATTTTTAAACTATTTTCTTTTAAATTAAAACTTCTTTCTGACGGCGGGCTGTGGAAAGGGCACTACCCTTCCACAACATAGGCTTCCCACAACCTTAGGTTGTAAGTTAAATTTTTTAACTATTTTTTTAAAATTAAAACTTATTTCCAATAGAATAAATTGATTCTAAATTGAAATTTGTATCTACTATTCAACAAAATATATAAAATATTAATATATTCAATGCTATTTACATATAGTATTATATATATATATATATATATATATATATTATTAAAGAAATAAAAACATATAGTTTTAGTACAACCATGATACTTAATTTTTCATACTGAAAATAAATGATTTTAATATCAAAATGCATAATTACAATTTTTGGTGCTAAAATAATCAATTTAGCATAAAAATTGAGATTTATCCTTTCACATAAAAGCATAGATTGATCCATAACATTTATTCACACAAACTAAGATTTAACATAATGAAAATTGCATAAAAACCTGGTAAAACGCTACCCTTTTTAACTCTCTTCTTGTTCTTCTCTCTTTTTCACCGCTCTTCTTCTACTTGCCCAATTCCCAACTCTTGTTTTTGTTTCTATTTTTGTTTTGCAGACTAAAAATTGTGAAATGAATCTAGTGTTATGAATGAATCTTTGGTTCTTGAGAGAATGGGAGATGATTCTCTTTTATTATTTTCTTTATTTATTTTTTCTATCTTTGTTTTGCTTTCTTTTTGTGTTTTATTTTCTAAATTTAAGTTATTTTCTTCTATTTTTCTATTTTTCTATTTTTCTATTGTTTTCTTTCTCATTAATTTGTTTTCAAAATGTTACTTTCTTTTCTATTATTTATTTCTAATTTATCAAATAAAACTATTTTTTTAATAGCAAACATAATTTATTAGCTTGCATCACAATTATCTATAAAACAATAAATAATAATATTGTATTTTTCAAATAAAATCAAGAATTAAAATAAATTGAAACTATTTCTTCTATTTTCTATGAACATTTAATTTTTACCACCAATTAATTAAATAACCAACAATAAAATAAGAAGCAATATAATACGATTATTTAATACAATTGTAATGCAACTATATGAGTTCTAAGTGTTTGTGGGTGTGAGAGAGACCATTCCATCTTAACCCTGCCAGGTAGCTAGCCTCCTCTATCTTAACCACACCCTTGTCTTCGACAACCCACAACTCATGAAAACTCAGGCACCCATTAATAGATTAGTGTCCAAAAATAAATCGAAGCAATATAATTTATCATTCCAAAATAACATTTTCTATATTACATCATTTCAAAAAAAAATAATATTCATTACATTTCATCTTTTCCAAAATAAAATAATCATTTACTTATTTCATCTTTCAAAATAACATAATATTTATTCTACTATACACAATAATCCATAAATCAATTCGACATAAAGTAAATTCAGGTAGCATCAAAGTCTGAGATGTGACATCCTTTCCCACTTGGAAGAGACATCGTCTCGATGTCTTATTACAAAACATCTACATAAAATGTCTTATACATCTAGTATATATAATAAAAATCATAATATGTAAAAATAAAAGTATGCTAAAATCTCAGATGCGGGAATGATCTATCAATAGCCTCTGCATTCTCCCAAGTGGCACTATCCACCGAATACTGGTCCCACTAGACCCTATACTGCACAACATCGCGGTTCTGCAACTTAACGTTGCACCTCTTCAAAATCTTGGTGGGCTCCACTAGCACCACCCATGGATCCTGAACCTACAATGCATGCCAGTCAAGAATATGAGAAATAGTCGAATGGTACAGCTTAAGCACATAAACATGGAAGACATTATGTATGTAGGATAGAGTTCGTGGTAGAGCAAGCCTATATGCAACCAAGTTGATAACTTCCAAAACATCAAATGGCCCAACATATCTAGGGGAAAGGTTAGAGCTCCTGCCAAATGAGATTGAACTCTTCTATAGTCAAACCCTCAAGAAGACCTTATCTCCCACTGAGAACTGTCTATATGTTATGATCCTATCTACAAAGCTCTTCCCGTGATCTAAAGCTTGTTTCAAATTTTCCTTAATTAGCTTCATTTGATCTTCCATCCCTCTCAACATCTATGGCCCAACGACAATCATGTCTTCCACCTTATCCCAACTGATAGTTGTATGAAATTTGCGGCCATACAAAGCTTCAAAAGGTGTCATTCCTAGAGAAGCATGATTGAGCTATTATATGCAAATTCTACTAAAGGTAAGTACTCCCACTTATGTTGCTGATCCATATAGTACATTCTATTGAGATCCTCCACTGCTTGATTCACTCTCTCTGTCTGACCATCAGTCTGAGGATGTTAAGCTGAACTAAAGTTCAATTTGGTCCCCAACGAAGCATTCAATGTAGTCCAGAACCTAGAAGTCATTCAAGTGTCACGATAAGAGATGATTGTTTCTAGCATTCCATGCAACAGAAAAATATCCTGCACAAATTTTTTCGCTAAGACCAAAGAACTATCCTTAAGATTTCCAGGAATGAAGTGAACTATTTTTGTCAATTTTTCAACCACAACCAAGATGACATCATGTCGCGTCTTGGTCATAGGCAACCCCTGAATGAAATCCATAGTGATTAACTGCCATTTATATTCTAGCACCCTATGTGGGTATAGAAGTCCCACCGAATGCACATGTTCAACCTTAACTCATTGGCATTCTAACGTCGGACTACAAAAGTAGTAACATCCCTCCTGAGTCCTGGTTAGAAATATAATGGTCTGAGTCCTATCATTTTTGTTACACCGGGGTGCCCTGAATAAGGTGCATTGTGAAATTCATCTAGCACTAATTCCCTCAATCCTACTAAATTAGGAACATACATTTGTCCCAGGTATCTTAAGAGTTCATCAGTCTCAAACATGTATCCATCATATCTATTATTTGAAGGATCCTGCTCTAGGGCTTGTTTCACCCTATCATGATGCTCATCTCCCGACAAAGCTTGAACCACCTATTGTCTAAAATTTGACCTTATAGTGACCATAGCTATAAGATGTCTCCTCTTGCTTAGGGAATCTTCTACTCTATTTTCTTTTCCTTTTATATACTCAATTCCAAAATCATACTCACTCAAAAACTCCAACCATCATCTTTGTCGAGCATTTAGGTTGGGCTAGGTGAAAATGTATTGTAGTCCCAAATGATTTGTTTTTAGTTCAAAAGGCTTCCCAAATGATAGTGCCTCCACATTTGAAGCGAATTCACTATGTCAGCCAACTCCAAATCATGTGGTGCATAGTTTAATTCATGTTGCTTCAATTTTCTAGATTTGTATGCCACCACTTGTCCATCCTGCATAAGAACTGCTCCTACAACCTATCCTAAAGCATCTTTTATCACTGTAAAGTGCCCATTTGGATCCAACAAAATCAAGCTAGGTGCAGAAGTAAGTTTCTCCTTTAACAACTCAAATGCCTTTTCACACCTATCACTCCATTCAAATTTATTTCCTTTTCTTTGGAGTGCGGTGATGGGTGTTGCAATTGTTGAGAACCCCTTGACAATTTTTCTATAATAGCCGACAAGCCCCATAAAGCTTCAAACTTTTGATACATTTTGTGGTGCTGGCCACTCCATGATTGCCTTGATCTTATCTGGGTTCACTACTATCCCCTCAACTGAAATAACATGACCCAAATAGTGCACCTTAGTCTAGTAAAAAGTGCATTTTGACATCTTCCTAAAAAGCTTATGATACCTCAAATGTTGCAACACTATCCTCAGGTGTTTGTCATGCTCTTCCTCTAATTTGGAGTATATTAAGATATCATCTAGGGAAACTAATGCAAAGTCATCCAGGCAGTCTTAGAAGATGTTGCTCATCAAATTCATAAAAGTTGTTGGGGCGATAGTTAGCCCAAACGATAACACCGTAAACTCATAGTGTTTGTATCTAATCCTCAATGCAGTCTTGGAAATGTCTTCATCTTTTATCCTTAACTTATGTTATCCTGATCTTAGATCAATCTTCGAGAATACCTTAGCCTCTTTCATCTGGTCAAACAATTCATCTATCCTAGGGAGCAAATATTTATTTTTCATGGTAGCCTTGTTTAGCATTCTATAATCAATACACAACCTTAAGGTCCCATCTTTCTTCTTCACAAATATGACAGGTGCTCCCTATGGAGACACACTTGGCCTTATAAATCCCTGGTTAAGCAACTCTTGCAACTAGGCCTTCAGCACATACAATTCAATAATTTTCATCATGTGCAGTGCCTTTGATTGAGGCTTAGTTCCAAGTAGTAAGTCTATTGAGAAATCAAACTCTTGTTTAGGTGGTAACTCTGTCAGCTCATCAGGAAAAACATCTTGGAATTTCTTCAGAATGGGATGGTCATTAGCTAATGTCTTCAAGTTATCAAGGTCCCTGAACTTTACTGCATATATAGCACACCCTTTCCTAGTATCCTTTTTCATCTGCATGGTAGAGACCTACCAGAGTTCTAAGGGCCTTTTTAAACCATGAATCTCAACATGATTACCCTGATCATCTAAGCATTTCACTATTTTCTCCTCACAATATACAATGGACTTATGCTCAGTAAGCCAATTTATCCCCAAAATTACATCATATGACCCTAGGGGCGATACATACAAGTTAACATGTGTCTCAAAGCTAGGAAGTTCAAGTTCGTTGTAGGAAAGACATTGCTCTATGGTTTTCTCTACCCGATTTCCATATTGGACCTTCCATGAATTAGCCATGTATCCCAACTCAACAAATAATTTAGAAATAACATTTGGATCTACAAAACACTTAGTGGCTCCAGTATTAATTAAGATAGAAACAAGGCATCTAAAAAGCTTACCCATACATTGGATTGGCGTAGCTTGGAAATCAACTTGGCAATTATCAATGACCACATGAATGTGATGTTGGTTCTAGTTTTTCTCATTATTCACTCTCTAAGGACACACGTTGGCATAGTGCTCACCACCACATGTGTAACAACCTTCATGGGGTGCTCTGGGTCTGTCTGAAGCATCTCTCTTGTTATCGTTGTTATTATTGTTATAATTGGACCTCTTATTGTTGTTTTGATTCCCATCGTTGTGGTCTTGAGAATTGTTTCTCCTCTTGATATTTTTGATTTTCCGATTATTGTTGTTTCCCTAATTATTTTGATTTTGATTACTATTATTTTGGTTGTTTCCCTAAGATTTCTTATTACCATACTTAGCATCTCTGCTCTTTCTATAATTTGCAACCTATTGTAACTTCTATTCCTGCTTGATCGCTTTTTCAAAAACCTCATCCATGGTGGAAGGGTTATGAATTTCCACATCAGCTCCAATTTGAGGCCTAAGCCCCATTATAAATTCATGAATTTGGAACCTCTTGTCAAGCTGATACTGGGGTACGTATTTGAGCAAGTGGGAATTTTTTTCCCAATACTAAGTTACTGTCATTCCCCCTTGGATGAGATTTTGGAATTTAGTCATCTTTTTGTTGAAATACAACTATGGTAGCCACCCCCTTGGATGAGATTCTAGAATTTAGTCATCTTTTTGTCGAAATACAACTATGGTAGCCACCTTTTCCTAAACAACTATAGAAATTGCTCCCAAGTTACCTCCCTAGGCAACAATCACTTCTCAGCCTTTTCATTATCCTACCAAGTGGCAGCCTCACCAGTGAGTTGATATGATCCCCATACAACCTTAGTCTCATTGGAAAAATCACGCGGGGTTAAATACTTCTCCATCTCTAATACCCATGCTTCTGCCTCGTCCCTAATTGTCTTACCATCAAATTTTGGCGAGGTGGCCTTTTTGAGGTCCTTCTCCAATTCTTTAGCCACTTTCTCCTACTTACTTAGGTTTCCTTTGATCTTAGGGTTTTCTTCATTTGTTTCATTTCCATTACCTTCATTTTTGCCTAAGTTCATCCCTTGTTGGCCTGTTCGTATTTCCTATTCCAGACTGTCCATCTTGACCCCTTATTGATTCAACAAGGCTAGGATATGATCCAATCTATCATTCGGATCACCACAGGATCCTCCTCCACATTGGTATGTAAGTCTAGCATCCATCTGACTACTCTGAAAACATTGTATTTAAGTGTAATTAGGCGTAGGTCCTAAATTTTAACCTAGATGCTCTAATACAAAATATAAAGTGCGAGAAACTCACATACTAAAAAGTAGTATTCTAAAAAGAAATGCTTATTCCAAATAAAGAAAGTGATGCATGTATTAAATAAAATATCTATAATTGTACAATAGTAAGTTACAACAATGAAGTTCAAATTTTCTACACTAAAGTGTGTTACACTTCATTTACATACACCAAAAAGGGGTGTTACATTACATCTGTTTCAATGTTACAAGTAAAATATTTTGCAGTGAAAAACAACAATTACATCTATGAAAATAATTATACATTTTACAGAAATTGGCTAAGCAAGCCATACAATAATTTTACAATGAAGTATATCCATAATGAATCATATAGCATAAGTATCTTTGTCCTCAACCACCATGACTCTAATGGTCTTCTACAAGTCAAGGACAAGAGTGAGGTTAAGGTGCTTTTTCCGCCCAACCACGAAGTACTCGACTTCCATGGGTTTCTCCCTAACACAAAGAAAGCACCGACCCTGCACGAGGAGCCTAGGAACCTGGAACAGTAAAAGGAGGGAAACTTTCGATGCGTGCATGATGCCTATATGCATTCCTAAACTAGAAAAAACATAATTCTTGCATGCAAGATTTGGCAAAGACATAAATAACATATAATCTAGGCTTTTCAAAACCATCTATTTCACTGGTACAGTAGATTGGCCAAGTAATAATAAACAAAATGGTAATTTAGAAAAATTAAATTACCGTCTCTGGAGCCCACATTAGGCATCCTATCCCAAAATTAATTCCATAGAAAGAATAAATATTGCATCTCATAAGTTTGTTTATGTATCAAGCATTCACTAATCAATGAGTTCTTTTGGAAACATATTTTTACTCCAAAGTTCGTTATATTGGTTTACATGTCCATCTAAATTTACAAATCCAACGAAATGAAATAACCAATAAGAAAAATAAGTTGTTTATCTAGTTTTGAGAAAATATACTATTTTACGGTCATTATCCTTCTAGTTTCCTACAACATCATTTGAAGATCATTCTTTCCAGTCAGTAGTTCATATTTAATTCTACAACCAACAGTTTACTCAATTCAATCAGATTACTTACTTTCCAAGTGAAAATAGCAAATATATGTATATATATGTCTTTCCATTTGCATACAAAATTCTAATTATTCGTTTTGTATAAACAATTTCCAATTTGAATGGTTCTAACTAAAAAAACATATTTATATTTATATATTCAAAATGAGTACTTTTCTATAACAGATATACATGTATATATTCATTTCAGAAAATAAATCTTGCTTATACACACACATATATATACATATATATATTACATATTCAGAAATATTATTATACAAACAAAAATATATCCATACATGAAGGATCACAAACCAATGCATATTATGCGAGTTTAGAAAGCTGCGAAATATATCAAATTTTAGTCATAGAGGCTTGTGAGGGCCAATGGCCTCCTAAGGGAGCACTACCTATGGAAAAGCCACTGCCTTTCCACAGCGCAACCTTCCCACAACCTTAGGTTGCAAGTTAAATTTTTAAACTATTTTTTTAAATTAAAACTTTTTTTTGGCGGAATACAACAATTCTAAATTGAAATATGTATCTACTATTCAATGGAATATATAAAATATTAATATATTCAATGCTATTTACATATATATATATTATAAAAGAAATAAAAACATACAATTTTAGTACAACCATGATATTTACTTTTTCATAATGAAAATAAATGATTTTAATATCAAAATGCATAATTACAATTTTTGGTGCTGAAATAATCAATTTAGCATGAAAAATGAGATTTATCCTTTCACGTAAAAATGAAGATTGATCCATAACATTTATTCACACAAACTGAGATTTAACATCATGGAAATTGCATAAAAACTTGGTAAAATGCTATACTTTTTTACTCTCTTCTCATTCTTCTCTCTTTTTCATCATTCTTCTTTTACTTGCCCAATTCTCAACTCTTTTGTTTTTGTTTTGCAAATTGAAAAATGTGAAATGAATCTAGTGTTATGAATGAATCTTTTGTTCTTGAGAGAATGAGAGATCATTCTCTTTTATTATTTTCTTTCTTCTTTCCTTCTATCTTTGTTTTTGTGTTTTATTTTCTAAATTTAAGTTTCTTTCTTCTATTTTTCTAATTTTCTACTATTTTCTTTCTCGTTATTTTCTTTTCAAAATATTGCTGTCTTTTCTATGATTTATTTCCAGTTTATCAAATAAAACTATTTTTTTAATAGCAAACATGGTTTGTTAGCTTGCATCACAATTATCTATAAAACAATAAATAACAATATTTTATTTTTCAAATAAAATCAAGAATTAAAATAAATTGAAACTATTTCTTGTATTTTCTATGAGCATTTAATTTTTACCACCAATTAATTAAATAACCAACTATAAAGTAAGAAGCAATATAATACAATTAATTAATGCAACTATATGATTTCTAAGTGTTTGTGTGTGCGAGAGAGACCATTCCATCTTAACCCTACTAGGTAGCTAGCCTCCTCTACCTTAAGCACACCCTTGTCTTCGACAACCCGTAACTCACGAAAACTTAGACACCCATTAATAGGTTAGTGTCCACAAAAAAAAATTGAAGCAATATAATTTATCATTCCAAAATAACATTTTCTATATTGCATCATTTCAAAATAAAATAACATTCATTACATTTCATCTTTTCCAAAATAAAATAATCATCTAATTATTTCATTTCAAAATAACATAATATTTATTCTACCACACACAATAATCCATAAATCAGTTCCACATAAAGTAAATTCAAGTAGCATCAAAGTCTGAGACATGACATTATACATGGCATCTTGTTGCCAAGTAATGTGAAAACCCTCAATTCCCACTTTGTTGATGATAGCATGCTCTTCATACAAAATTTTGTTGAGAAAATGACAAACATTAAATGTTTTGGACCTCTTTTTTACTCTCTGGTTCCAAATTGCCAATGCATAAAATTGAATTCATTATGACTCACCCTAACCCTCAACCTCCTTGGATTCCAAGTGAGTGGCATGAAGTTAAGTATGGGTCTATTACTAGGTACCTTGGATTTCCTTTTAGCATTGGTGTCTCTCTCAAAGATATGCGGAAGCACGGTTTATGTGTAAAGTCAAGAAGAAACTCATGAATTGGACCAACCAATTCCTCTCTATGGTTGGATGTATCCAAGTGGAAAACAAGATCATCCTGGCCAACCATGTCTACATCTCTTCTCTAGGTACCTTGGATTTCCTTTTAGCATTGGTGTCTCTCTCAAAGATATGCGGAAGCACGGTTTATGTGTAAAGTCAAGAAGAAACTCATGAATTGGACCAACCAATTCCTCTCTATGGTTGGATGTATCCAAGTGGAAAACAAGATCCTCCTGGCCAACCATGTCTACATCTCTTCTCATTGGCTTCCCTCTAAAAGTTGTTATAACCAATTGATCCAATCAATAAGGAGTTTCCTTTAGGCTAAATTGGGCAATAAGAAAGGCCTTCCTACAACCTCACGGATGCATTGCATCTAGGAAAAAGATAAAGGGGGGTTTTGGAATCATTGATCCCTATACCCAAGGCATATGCCTTACTTTGAAGTGGATTGTTAGAGCTTTGAATGGAGAGACCCCTTGAAATTGCTTGGTTCGATATCAAATCCAATCAGCTACAACTAGGAGATCTTGGATTTTGGCTAATTGAAAAGATAAACTTCTCCTTGCACCCTTTTTAAAACTCATGGGTCTATTACCTTTAATTCCATTTGGTCAACATGACAGATAACCTCTTATAGGTTGTCATGGTTTGATCAAACCTTGAGTCATGGCATAAGCTTTTCCACTTATTCTATTTGGTGGAATTGCTTAATCTAACAAGAAACAAACCTATTGGTAATTTCAAAAACTTCGAAGGAAAACACCTTCTTAAGAAAAGAATCCAAACTTTCCAAGAACTATGGGATCTTATTAACTTTACTTGGTTGTCTTGACAACAACTAAAATCCCAATTTAACTTGTCCTCTACTGAAAAGCATCCTCTTCTAAGAATCCAACAACTGGTAAACCTTGAACTCTCATTTTCATTGTCCACACCTTGCCTTGATAATTTCCTAAAGGACTGGAAATGGCCTAATATGCAGAGCATCCAATAATTTCCTCTTAAGATCATCTATAGATAGCTCTTCCCAACTTTCTCCTTGGCTCATCGACTCAATTCTAAATGGAAGTGCAACATCAATAGAGCTCAGTGGAATGAGCAAAGCTTTCAAATCTGGAAATAAAAAGCTGATGTTCTATCCAAATTAACAACTTGGAAAGTGCTCCACACCAAGTTGCCTATTGGCAAGCGTCTTTCTTTCATCTCACCCCCCCAAGTTTGTTCATTTTCTCCAAAAATGAATCTATCAAACATGTTTTTTGATGCATAGGTAATGTGACTCCAAACTAACACAAATTCAGTAAACTTTATAAGACCAAAACTCTAACACTTCAAACAAATGATTTTTCTCATAATCTTCCACTATGTTTTTATGAGAGCAGCAAATAAAATTATTTTGGCATAATTTTGAGAAGATAACTCAAACACACGATCTAAAAATGGATTTGGATACCCATTAATCCCTTATATAATATAGCTTAAATTCAAGTTGGGTTACTTTGGAACATATCCCTCAAAAACTTGCTGCTACTATATCCCAAAGGCCTAAGTCTACAAACTTGTCTTAAGGAAAATGGCGATAAAACTCTCAAAACTCAACGAAATTCAATGAGAATAAAACCAATAGAAAGATAATTCAATTCTCCATCCATTAAAATCAATTAGAAATCATAAAATTTCCATACAAAAACGTACAATGTTTTGAAACAGCAAAAAAATGTTAATTTTTTTTAGAAAAACAAGGGTTTTGTATTGAGTTCTCTTCAAAATACAAGCCACCCACCTTGGGCTTGCCTTCTCAAGGACAATTTAAACATATGACATCAATTTTCCAACTTCCCTTTGAGTTTCAACAACCAAATAACGTCTTTTCCCAAAATGGCCCTCCATATTCCTTATTTTTGCAATTTTTTCAATTTGACAACTTTTGCAAAGTTGACAACATTTTGCACAATTTACAAAATTTGCAAGATTGACCCAAAATAGCACTAAGTACATTGAAAATTGGTATATTATGACCTTATTACATCATATTTAGACTCAACAACACAAAAACTCAACATTAGACTAAAATTGCACAATTTGACTAGGTGCCCCTGCACCATACTCCCAGAGAAAGAAGAATTCAAGTCCCTTTTGAATTGAAGGTAGGAATTCTCTTGCTTTATGTCTTCTATCTTTTTCTTTTACTTCCTTAGAAGAGTTCCTTGTTGGCTTCATCTTGAATTTGGGTTTATCCTTCCTTAAGGTTGCAATAACACAACTCCTTTTACCCAAACTTGCCATGCTAGATGTTGCTCCCCTCTTGAGGTCTATACAATCAAAAATCCTTTCCTTTTCTTGGATAATTTCAACCTAAAATGGAACCTTTTTCTTGAAATCACACCACTCAACCTCATCTTCACCCATTTGTTTGATCAGTGCAAACACATAATAGGTTGCACCCTTTTCCTCCATCACTTTGAAGGTTTTGTCTTCCCACTTTGCATGAGAACTAACACTTTTCCTTGTAACATCATCTATTACCACCTCAATATGTTCTTGCAACAAATTTTGAACCTCAAATGGTGAAGTATCAAGCCTAACTATTGTTATAACAGTCATTTATTTTCTCACATTTTTATCATCTGCTTCTTCATCTTGTCTTGGATTTTTTTCTTCAATCAAGGACTCCATAATGTCTGATTTTACTGCTCCCACTTTTCTTCTTCTTTGAACAATCTTCTTGATAGGCCATATAGCCTTCTTCTTGACTAGTAAATGCCAACTTTGTTGCTGCATCTCAATCTTCAATATTTCTTCCTTCTTTTCTCAAATTTCCATCATTAATTCCAAATTTTGTCTTCTCTTTCACCTTGCTTCTTCTTGTCTTTGTGATACCTCACCTAGGTCTTCTTCTTTTCCTCACTAGCTAGTCTTTTGGCATCCAGGTTCTTCCTTCAACCTACAAAAAGACAACACATAAACTCTCAAAACTCACTTGTCCAGATCTTTTGGGTTTTGATACCAATTGATGTAGAGTTAAGGGGACTCCAAACTTACACAAATTAAATAAAATTTGCAAGACCAAAACTCTAACACTTCAAACAAATGAATTTTCTCATAATCTTCCACTATGCTTTTATGAGAGTAGAAAATAAAGTAATTTTGACATAATTTTCAAAAGACAACTCAAACCCACAATCTCAAAACTTATTTTGATACCCATTAAGACCTTATATAACATATCTTAAATGTAGGTGGGGTTACTTTGGAACATATCCCTCAAAAACTTACTACTACGATGTCCCAAAGGCCTAATTCTACAAACCTGTCTTAAGTAAAATGGAGATAAAACTCTCAAAACTCAATGAAATTCAATGAGACAAAAACCAACAGAAATATAATTCAATTATCCATCTAGTAAAATTAATTAGAAATCATAAAAATTATGTACAGAAATGTACAATGCCCTGAAACAACAAAAAAATGTTGGAATTTTCATAAAAACAAGGGTTTTGTATTGAGTTCTCTTCAAAATACAAGCCACCCACCTTGGGCTCTCCTCCTCAAGGAAAATTTTAACATATGACATCATTTTCCCAACTTCCCTTTGAGTTTCAATGACCAAATAACTTCTTTTCCCACAACAACTGTAATTCCGCCAAGCAACCCGAAAGGATACTAATATAACTAACATTTATGGCACCAATTTTTTTTTAAAGTACTAACATACATCATAATAATCATATATCACATGAAATGAAAACTAAACATGAACTGCATATATCAATCCCTCGAGTTTACAAGACTGCATTACTTTTCACAACGACATCATTACATCACAAGGATGGTAAGTATACACCAGTAACCATAAAATAACATGAACATGATCAACACATTAATCAAGGGTTACAATATTACAATGCCGTTTCCCAACTTGAATGGGGAAGATGCAATAAAATGAAATGTTACATTTGAAATGAAGAAGTACAAAACTGCAATACTGGATTCAATTCTGGACTAACTCAGGAGTCACTGCAAGGTACAATTTCGCACTTCTCGATCGACAATTGGGGACCCAATGGGGTGCATAGCACGTTCCACCCAACCACGTGGACCCGAAGGCCCACCCCCCGTGCTAAGAGATGACAAGAAGGATCCCCAACGATAACCATCATACAGAACAAGGGTACAAGACTTCACAACAAGATCCACAATAACATAAGGAAATCTCAGCACAAGATATAACCAACACAAGATGTGCCTAACATAAGGAATAACCAAATAAACATCAACATACCAATGCCAACAGGGGCTTCCAGAGGCTCAAGAATAACATAGAGGGTAACAAAACAAACATAGTTGTTTAAGGAAGAGTGTCATCGCAATGTTGCATGGGTTACCCTGGCGAATCTTCCTAGGCCCCGGCCCCCTACTTGGGTTACCCTGGTGACCTCTTACGAAACCCGGCCCCACATACAATCCAATGCGGCATCGATTATCTTTCATAAGGACAAGACAATGATTTTTCCGTTCCAGGCCTTCTCAACTCATCTCAAGCCCATACAAGCACTTGAGTCATGAGTGAGGCATTCACTTATATCTTGTTAATGAGTGATTCTATCCAAAACCCCTAAATAAATATTATCGTTTTCACTTGATTAATAAACTTCCAATGAGTTACCCTGAGACCACTTCCGGGTCTCGGCCCCCATTGAAAGCCACTCCCCTAGCAACAAAACCAGAAGTCACTAACTGGGTAAGCCAACATGCAAAACATATAAAACCACATGAATAATTATGTAAAGCAAGGCATACACCATCCCACACAAAATCATTCATAATAAAACAGCTTCCAAAAGCATGGCTAAAACCCCACATAGTCAACACCAAGTAAAGACCAATAGTTCACTAAAAACCAACATGTAAAGTCAATAATAAAGAAACAATTTCCTCAACCTCTCGAAAGCTGATAAGCCATTAACATAATGTTTTCCACCAAAGTGGCACCAATATCTTGATCTCACGATCAACATCAAACTCAAATCAAAACAACCCAAGAAAACACTATTAAAGCCTTCCGGTAGTAACCAAGCATTTGGGAACGACTCCAAAAATAAACATCATTTCCACTTGAGCAATAACCAAATTCACTCTCACTCCACAATTGACATAATACTTGATATACTTATCAATACAACAACACATTCAACCATATAAAAGAAAATTTCAAACAAAGACTCACATTAACTATCCAATCAAGAACAACTTCTATAAATGATCATCTCTGCCACTAGAACAATAACAAAGTTCACTCTCAGTTCGCAAACATCACAATACATGAGGTATCATTCAATCCAACAATACAACCAGCCACAGGAAAGAAAGACTTATTTACCCATCAAGAAATCAATACTAAAAATAATAACTCATTATAATTCATCTTATCAACAACTAATCTATTCCATTTAAGCTAACTTTCATTTATTACAGACAAATACATCAACTATAGTTCTATTTCAATCTACAAAATACAGATTTATAAACGTTTGGATTTCTATAATTAAATATTTGCGTCAATGTCAATGAAAAGTAGTTTCTATCATGATGGAATCCAACGTTACTCATGAATGAATGTGATAATTCCTCTTTAACAGAGTTTGATTTTCAACTTGTCAAAAGGACTGAGATTTTATCATTTTAGTATTCCATCCTTGTTGGCAAGATTTTCGGCACTAATACTGAATTGTTGTTGTCCATTGGGTGAGTCCCATGCACAATCTGTACAGGACTTACCTTCTGATGATCTTACTATGTTAAGGCTGCTAGTTATGTCAGGAAATATGAAAAGAAGGAAATTTAAGCCCATAGATTGACAAGGGAATCAGAGAGGCTGTTTAATTTACTACACTTTTACAAGTCTAAAAGTTGCAGCTGTGATAGGTTGCCTATGGTTTCAGGGAGGCTATTTAATGTTATACAATGCCTCAACTCTAAATGTTGTAACTGTGACAAATAGCCAAGTATAAAAGAAGGTGAATATTGGAATTTGAATATGCTGCCACCCAGATGCATTTATCATTATTTTCAAGTGCTGCAACTAGACAGGTTGACAAAGGAATCATAAAGTTTATTTAAATCCATACAACATTCTATTTTCAAGTACAGCAGATGTAATAAATTTACCAAAAGAATCTGAAAGGGTTCTTTAAATCTCTACAATTTTTTTAAGTGCTGCACTGTGAGGGGTACCGATTGTATCAGGGAGGTTATTTACATCTATACATCCTATCATGTTCAATTGCTGCCACCATGACAAGTTGACAATAATTTTAGAGAGGCTACTTAATACTGTATACTGCCTCAACTCTAAACACGGTGCAGTGACCGGTTGTCAAGTATATTAGAAAGTGCATATTGAAATTTGGAAATATTGCCATCTTCTTGCATAATTGTCAAGACCAAATGTTAACCCCAAGACTAAAGGGAAGGAGAAAGGTGAGGTGCAAATACGTGACTTAAAAGTAGGAGAATTAACGTACAACTTTTCTTTAAAAACTAGACTCATTTCAGTTTGGCAGTGAGTTTCCAGAGACGCACTCGAATTGAAGTTTGGAAATTAAACTTCACCATGATCAATGGAAAGCTCTGTATGTTGTTAGTAATAGACACTATCTTATTTTCAACTACTGCAACTGTAATAGATTGTCAGAAGAATCAAGCAGGCTATGTAAACCTTTACAGTCTTCTATGTTCGAATGTTATATAAGCCTTTAAACTTCCTATCATGATCAAGTGCCACAGCAGAGACAGATTAATAAAGAAATCAGAGTGATTACTAAAACCTTTAAACTTCCTATTATGTTCAAGCGTCGCAGCTTAGACAGCAGGGTATTTCCAGATTCAAGACTTTTACTTATTACTGAGGAAGGGAAGACAGAAGAATCATTATTCTGTCAAGATAATGAAAAGTTAGCGACTGGGTTTGGCTTGTTAATCATGGCCCTCAAATGGCTATTAGAGTTGTTAAGAACCTTCGGGCATGTTCTGACAACCACGTTGCATCCTTGTTTATCCTCTAATTTGCTACAAGAGATATTGTTCAGAAGGATGTGAACCACTTCCATCGTTTATACTGGTTCGATATTATTATGAATAATAATGGCGATGCTGAATGAAACAAACTGAGAAATAAGATGGCACTATAATATTGTGCATCGGTTGCAGTCTTGCATGCAAAATGCATAAACAAGTCATGGTACGTGAACTATTTGACAAAACTCCTCAAATAAAAATCACAGATTTGGTACAATAATTATGAGTCACAAGAGTCTCACTAGCTAATGGTTAAATCCCTTATGCCAAAATAAACCATGCGCATTTTCTACAAAAGGAGAACAGAAGTTCAAGAGGGCCAACAAATCGACTTACAATTAGAAGTCATGGCTGAGGATATCTTGTGTGATGATGCTTGATAGGCCAAGCTATATATATGAGAGGGAAAGATGATGAATGTTACGCAAAAATACATACAGAAGCCTTGACAAGAGGCGCAAAAGCTCTATGGCGTAAGTAGTTGACCATACAAAAATGTTTTCAAATACTTCGCCTGTCTTAGCGAGATGATTCCTTAAGGGCCCATAAATTGGTCTAAAGAAAGAGGTTCATAGAGATGATCTCAAAGGCTTACATAATCGATTTGAAATAACATAATAATCACTAAGTTTAAGCTTAGAAGAGAATATACAGAAAAAGAGTAAGTAAATAGTGTCTATTTAAGAATCGATATATGAGGAGCACCACTTACCTAACAGGTGAGTTCATTTAACGAAAGATGTAGTAGATTGATTTCGATGAAATGAGCGTCCAGGAAAAACACCACAAGAACTCGTTTTCTTTTAATTCTAAGATACAAAATCTAGCGCTTGCTACTCCCTTCCAGTAGACAACTTAATTCTATAGAAGATCTGACTCGGCTTCCCTGGTGTCCATACTCGCAGAAGTTCACAAAAAAATATTCTCTCCCTGAATTAATACCCGAGACCCCCATATGGGTACGGCCATGCAAGGAAAGAAGATCCGTTACAACAAGTTGAGCTCCCCTCCCCACGTGCTCCCCGGGCCAAGATCCACTATAACTATTTCCTTATCTATATTAACATGCAATAAGCACGATTGGTAACCAACTAATGTTATTCCTCAATCCTCGTACGCAACCAGCCATCCTACCAATTATGATTGGTATGAAATTAAAGTCCTTCCCCCATATAATGCAACCATAACAAAAATTAAGGAGAAAACTCTAACTTAACTCGACATGCCATAACTTTTTTTTTTTTATAAGCTCTTACTTTAAACTGCCAAGAACCAAGACGGCTAATCCTAAAATAGACTCCACCATCATAGCCCAAAAACAACATATTCCAACTTACAACTTTTATTTACTTATTTATTATAACTTAACTTTATAATTTTATAAATCTATTGATATTCATTAATCAAAGTACCCCGTTTATGCAATAATTCATTTTAAGGCATAAAATAATTAAAAGAATTTATTTATCAATTAGATAAACCAAATGCTAAAATAGTTACCTAGACCCAAAATAAACAATTATCGAACAAACTTACTCTAAACGCCCAGAGAGGTGAATACGGAGGGGCATTACACAACCCTTCATATTCCTCATTTTTGCAATTTTTTCAATTTGACAACTTTTGCAAAGTTGACAACATTTTGCAAGATTTACAACATTTTCAATATTGACCCAAAATGACACTAAGTACATTGAAAATTGGTCTATTATAACCTTATTACATCATATTTAGACTCAACAATACAAAAACTCAACATTAAACTAAAATTGCACAATTTGATTAGGTGCCCCTGCACCACTTTTTGCCTTTATTCTCATGCCCGCCAATTTTGGTGCTCTCTTTTTTATTCTTCCAGATCTCTTCCCTCAAGCTTGGTCTTGGAAATTAGTGCTTTTTGGGCTCTCCTCCAGTCACAATACATTACCCAAACATGGAGACAAGTAATTATTAACTTCATTTGGATGTTACAATGCTTGGTTGTGTTCTCGCATACCTTTCTTCCCTTGCAAGTTCAAACTCAGATGATTTGCTCAAAATTAACCCTCCACATCAGCATTCTATAGACTATCCCTCAATTTAATTTTGATCTTATTGAAACATTACTCAATATCGAGGATCAAATCAAGGGATTTGAAAATAGGTTATAAAATTTTGAAAGGACTTCACTGTGATGGGGCTATTCAACTTTCTTGGAAGATCTCATTATGCTTGTCCATCCTTAGGATTGTGTTTTTATACTTATGAATATGAGTAGGGTTGTTGATGAAGAACTTCAACAAATTATAAGATGTTGTTGGGAGTTGGGACCATGAAACACAATGTTACCACATATTGGACTTTATTTCTCCCACATAATAGTAATGTGCTTAGTAAGAGGAAGTTTTCAAAGATCCTTTTTTGGTGTCGCGAGCTTCCTAAATCCATAGAAGTTGCTCAAGCTGCAAATTAATCTCAAGTTGAATGTTTATCATGATTGTCAAAGGAAGGCCTTCTTGTGGAGGTTTCTATTAGCCTTACTTGATGTTGTGCACCTTTGCAACTAGTGAAAAATGTCAATCCAAGATCTATTATTATGTAGTTATTTATAGTCTAGATGTTTATATTTTATGGTTTTTTGTGTTGTTGTGCAACCATATGCTTTTTGTTGTTGTTGTGTAGATCTTGATGTAATTTTTATTTGTATTGTTGTTTTTGAACCAAAAATTATGGTTGCTAGTGCTACTATGTAGCCTTACTTTATGGTTTTTGTTGTTGTTGTGTAGCTCTTGATGTATTATTTTTGTAATTGATTTTCTTATTCCAATAAAAAAAGATAAAAGGTTGCATTAGTTGCTCATTGCAAATGAGAATATGTCTGTCTTGGTCAGTACATATATATTAATGTTAAATTTGTCATAAAATTGATGATTGAAGATGACATGCTACAAATACAAAGACATTTGTTGAAATTGGAATGTTATGAATACAAGGACTGCATCTACTTGAATGACTACTTGTGGTTGAGGGTGCATTATTCATATGGGATCCTTGTGCACTTAAAATTTCTTTAAGTAGTATTTCATATGCCTTTAACTTGTCTAAATCAAAGATTCTCCAAGGTGAAGAACCCCGATATTGTTAGATATACTCTTCGATAATCACCTCTCTAGTGTTTGTGGTCATGGTTATACTTATCAATTAGTGTTGCAATCTACAAGCTTAGTAATAAGAAAATAGTAAAACTAGATAGAGGTGCGCAAATTCCATATCCCAATGGCTTGAAGAATGATGAAGTTTTAGAAAGAGTTCATGGGGAGATAAGTCCCACTAAAAGCCCTCAAGTTTATAGGTATAGTTGCAAATTTCATTTGATATTGCTCTTAAAATAGAATTTAAAGAAAGGTATGTTTTCCATTCAATTCTAGGATCTATGTAAATGTTTTGTTCTAGTATTCAAAATTCATCACCATATTGTATCTATCCAAAACAAAATATTAGAAGTTATGTTTTCCATTCAATTCTATGATCTATGTAAATGTTTTGTTTTGTTATTCAAAACTCATCACCATACCCTATTAATTCAAAACAAAATATTAGAGTACATATGAAGTAGAGGAAGAGTTCACAAAAATAATATATGAAAGTGTTATCCAAGGTTTTGTAAGCAACTCATCACATGAGAACGAGGTGGTAGAGTTCCTCAAGAATGGGTTTAGTTTAAGAAGAGGGTTCCTTCGAGAGGGGATTTGTGGTTTAAGAAGATTCTTTCGGGAAAGAACGTTATGATAGGTTGAAGATATCTATTTTAAAAGTTCAATAACAATTTTTTTTAATGTATAGGTTTTTTTTTGAATTATCAATTTTTTAAGAAGGTAAATTTTGATAAATAAAAATAGAATAATCATCTTAGGAGGTGTGCAATATTAGTATTATAGAATCTCATGACTGTATAAATGTAAATAGAAAGTTGTTTAACTTAAATTTGGTCAAATAATTAAATTTAATAATCAAAATAATATTAATATTAAAAAATAGTTTGGAGGATCAAAACTTCATTTTTAGCAATTTCTAGACTTAGGGGCAACTCTAGCTTATGCTAAAGTAGTGGCACTCAACTTTCAATCTTTTTCTAAATTTTCTCAATTTTGCCTATTTGTGTTTGCCTTCCCAATCTATGACTCCACTTCTAGGTCCAATCTTTACTTGAAAGTAATTAGCAATTTGTTGGGTAATTTCTTGACTACTAACAAAGAGTCTACAATTTTCCTTCATACAACCTTTGCTCACATCTTGGTGGAATTAGACACCAAAAAGGTACTTTTGACAAAGCTAATTTTGAGACTGGATGATTGCGACTAGATTCAATCATTGGATCATAAGGGTTTTTTTTACTATCAAAGATGCTATAACATTGGGCACATGGCTTGATCTGAACTAAGAATTAGATGGACAATACCTAGCATAAAACCTCTAGTATTGTAAAGAGAACTCATGACAACAAACTTGTAATGTATGTAGTCGCAAAACCTAATCTTTAAATTAAAAAATATAGACATTTGTATAGAAAATCAATAGTCACCACATTCCTTGGAATTTGAAATGAACAATTGGATGTGGATAAATGACTAACAAAACAAAAATAAATATAAAATCCTACATCAGATTTGGTACGCCAACTTGATGGGGTCATAATTCCTAGCTTGTTGGGTGAAATTTTTGATATTTCACATGGTTGGCTTTACACATGCCACCCAAATGCTCTTGGATTGATATGGGATCACAACTTCCAATTTTACGTGCCCTTCATGATGGATTGAATTTGAACCTTGTCATTACTCCATTAATGGAACTCTAGGGGATTTTGATTCTTTATTAGATTTGAAGCCTAGAAACATACATGATTTAATGGTAGAGTCCACTGAGGAAGTGGCCTTGAGAAAAAACTATCCAAGCGAACATGGAGAGGGGCATTAATGCCTCATCTTCTCTTAATGCTTATATTTCCTCTTTTCCTTTGGAAGGACAAAATGATAGGATACCTAGCAAGGACAAGGTACAAAAGGATAAGATTGTCTCATCCTTAAGAGATAACATGTCTCCTACTTTGGATCATCTTCTAGATATACAAATGACTAGTTCATCAAGTCATATTTTTTTCTATCCAAAGATCAAGATGCTAAAACAACTTCTTGATCTCTTTCTCAAGAGGATATTAATGATTGGAAGGTGGTGCAAAATAAAAACAAGGTTTATTATAAAAATGATGGAGAGTACCACAAAAAATTGTTGCAAGAAGTACTTGAATATTTGTAAGTATCATATTCCTCCTATGATTGTGTATGAAAATGGCGAGCTCCTTTTATCAATCCTCTTATATATGAAGGTTTATGGTAAGTATCATACATTTTACTTGTGAGATTTATTACCAGTGAAGATATAAGTGTTAAAAATTCAAATGTATAGTAGAACCAATGGCAACAAGATTACAAACATTATATAACACATAAAATATTGAAGCAAGAACATCGATGAATTAAAAAATATGAACTAATAAAAAAATGATCCTTGCTTACAAGGGTGTTGGATTAACCATCATACTTTTGGGATTTGATTATATCGATTAATTGTCATTTTCAGTATAGGTAGAGACACTAATAGCTACAGGTTTTGGTGTAGCAATAAATCTAAATGTGGTATTAGATTATCAATTAGGTTCAATTTCCTTGAATTACATTGGAGGGGAGTTGTTTGACTAACCACCATACCTCTAAGAATTGATCTTGTGAATAACCACCACTTTGGGTTTAGATAAAGATGTTGATTTGAATATTCAAGAACACTTACAAATTTTCGCGTAATAGAAAATTTACAAGGAAACCCAGTTCTCTAATAATTAACAATCATGCATACTTTACGTTATCTCATTAATACAATTTTCATCATATGCTTAACAACTACTCAACTATCTATCCATCATAAAATAGCATTAGCATTAGAGAATGTGTGCAACACATATGTGAAAAGATTACCTTGAGAGTTCAAGATTGTACGACTATGGTTATGAAGTCATGCAAGTGGATTTTACCACATTAGTGATACGTTTATTTCCAGTTTTTGTTGTTCTTTCTACCATTTTATCAGCGATAGAAGAACCACAAGAGTACTCTACAATAGAGTCTATAATAACTTAAATTACTATGCTTATTATTTTTAAAACTATTATTTCATCTACAATAACTATCATCCATTATTATATTCAATTTTGACCTTAAAAAATACCACTTGACTTATATAGCTGAAATTGTAAGTATAATTCTCTATTTAATTTGTGTGATTAAATGAAATTATAATATTTACATTGAACATGGCATTTCATTTAATGTGATCTTTAAGTTCTTTTCGACATATCTCTTGAACCTCACACAGATAGGAGTGTTAGTTTATTAATCGATAGACTATATTTTGTAGAAATTTTTAGCTGCTAATCGCTGTAAGGTAAGTCGCGAAAATCGTATAGAATTTTTATTTTTTTTAATACAACAGAGGTGTCCCCGCAACCCAACCTAGCAATCGTGAGGAAAATATTATTTGAATGGAGAAAAAATAGGCCCCTGACGTTGGTAGAATACCTACCCAAAGCTTGTGAAGTTAATCCAGTGTAGAGTATTGAAAGCGTTGAGCGCAACTTAGCTTAGCAAATGGCATTTAATTCCTCACCGAATCAGGTTGCATTCAAAGTCTTAATTTGATTATCCTTTTCGAATTCCATTAAAGCAGAAATCGGTGATTGCAGTGTCACCTGGAAAATTGCATTGAAGTAACAGAATGGCATGTACATAGAATTGACATCACCATAGCCTTAGTTTATGTGGCAGCTTTCAGTCAAAATTCTACACGTTCGGGAAGTACCTTCTGCTTAGGCAATTGCGCGGTGGCAACAAAATTTATAGCAATCGACTATGCTATCATCATCTGAGATCATATCAAATCTTAGCATTCATTACTTCTCCCGCCGACTTATTCTCCACCAGACCTAGGTATTTTCCTTCTATCCACCGTTAAAACTTGTGCTCCAACATAACAAAGTAGAAAGAGAAAAGTAGGAAAACGTAACAGTAGTTGTCAAGGTTAACTTCGCGTATTTTTAGAGAGTGAAGAATACGTCGAATTTTTTTGATTTGCAAGTTATTAGTTTAAAAATAAAAATTTGATTTGTAGGTATTTAAAATGCATTTGTTGGAACTCATACAGTGAAAGGTGGTCAAAAAAGGTGTTTTTAAATCACTGTCCACTACATCACTACTATTTCGCTACTATCTGTTTATTACAAAGTCAAAAAATTAGAAAATAGCTTATTTCTAATTATCAATACATCTATTTCAACTTGCATTTGTATGTGGGCCCGCTCATATTTACACGTGGGTCCACTAGGAGGTGGGCGCAGTTTATTTACCTGACCACATTAATATGTTCACTGCATGCCACATATACGTGTAGTTAACCACACATATAGGTTTAGTTAACTATGAGTTGTCGAGCATCTTTTAGCCCTAAAGTAATTATCTCTCATGGTATTCTTCATCATTTTCACCTCGTATCTCCTCCCACCGTCATCACGACCTCTTATATATATTGATCCTAATTATATATAATCAATGCTTTAAACTTTACATGTGGCATGTATATAGATTTAATATGATAATTTAATGTGGCCCATCATCATCAAATATTTAGATATATGACACATTTATGCATTTTGGCTTTTACAAGTGAAACACTTCTACTTATTGAAGAACTAAAGAAGTAAATAATATATCAATTAAAATACATGTGATCAAATGAGATACTCTAAGATCACTAAATCCATGATGTCTAGTGAGACACTCTAATCATAAGATGCATAAAATAGATGATTAGGTGAGTTAAACCAATGGCTAAGAAAAGGTTTTAGGAACATGAAACAACTATATATATATATATGGGTGATTCCACAATAGTGGTTTACAATTTTTTGCCAAACTGGACACTAATTTTATTTTTTTTAACTAAATCTTCACATTCGGGCATCTATAGTAGTTAAACCGTGAGGAATTTGAAGATGATGCAAACTAGAGTCTTGTCACATTTTGTCTGTAGATTCTAAAAATATTTTTTTCAATTTTTTTTGGAATCAAATGGCACTTCTTTTTCCATCTCCTATGAAAATTGGTTTTTTTTCAAAAA
Source organism: Sequoia sempervirens (assembly GCA_007258455.2). NCBI lineage: Eukaryota > Viridiplantae > Streptophyta > Pinopsida > Cupressales > Cupressaceae > Sequoia > Sequoia sempervirens. The sequence goes on along the minus strand of VDFB02281492.1, from coordinate 1,011,918,500 downwards.
ACAACATTTTTAAAAAGTGACGCACACTGTATAATGCATAACTTTTTCCTTGAAGATAAAATTATAATTCTTCATTTAGATTTGTAACTCTCGATATCTAGTGCTTCCACTTGGTTAGATAGTTTTTTATTGAATATTTTTTCTTTAATCAAGTTTCAAAGTCAAATCAATTATAATTGCATATTAACGCCACCGTGATAACGCATAATTTTATGTGTGTATGAATTTTTTATTTTTTTGTTGGATCAAGGACTCAATATTCGTGCACTCATTTTTTTAAAAAAATTGACAATCTTCTATTTTTCACATGTAGAACATAGAAGTTTGTTTTCTTGAAAACCTATATTTAATAAAACTTAAAACAAATAGATAATATAATCAAAACATATTAAAATTATTAATTGGATAGCTCATTTTGAGGGCAACCTAATACCAGCTTGGTTTTGAGATCTCCTCCATTTTCATTCTCAAATCGAGCTTCAAGGAAAATTTTGAGCAATTTTGGTGCCTCGGTATGTGAAAATAAGTGGGTTGGTCGAAAAAAATTAATGTTCGGTCGAATAAGGGTTAGACCGAACTAATATTCGACCGAACCCATTTGACATACAATAAAAAAATAGATTTGAATGGGGTTCGGTCGAACATTCTAAAAATGTTCGGTCGAACCCCCTCTATTAAAAATTAATATTTAATATTAATATAAATATAAATTATATTCTTTTTAAATTATAATAAATAATATACTTATTATTGCAATATATTTTAATAATTATATTGTTATTATAATATATAACTATTATTATAATATTAAAACTATATAATTAAAAACTATATATATTATTATTATAATATTAAAAGTATATAGTTAAAAACTATATATGAATTTTTTCTAATCATGGTTTTTCAAATCTTGGATTTTTAGGCTCAACACGAGTGTCATGAAAACACTCTCCTCAGGCAGGATAACGAGAAGCTTCACTTGGAGAACATGGAAATTAAAGAAGCCATGAGAAATCCCATATGCACCAACTGCAGAGCACCTATCGTTATTGCAGAAGTCTATCTTCAAGAGCAACAACTGCGTATTGAGAATATTTGGTTGAAAGATGAGGTCCGTTTGCACAGACTAACTAATTTGATGATTTGCATATTCCAATTTTTTGTATTCTCAAAATGTAAACTATGGTTAAAAGGATTATGAGTCACTCCTTTCTTAGTTGTTCCTATTCTGATTCTAATGTATTTACAACTCTATGAACCTCCTAGATTTTATTTTCTCTAGAAATCTTTTTAGTGCAGTGATTTTCCCACAATGATGAAATTGCTTCATATCATATACTGTATAATATTTAGAGACCCAGAAGGTTATTTTATTCTAATGCTTTACATCACCTGAGCAATGAAGTTGAAGATTCGTTAGCTTTGTGCTTATGGGTATTCTTTAACTATTCTTAAGTTTTTTTTAATGGGCCTGCATGGATTTTTTTAGCTGGAGAGAATGGCAAGTATGGTTGAAAATTTTTACGGAAGGCCCATATCATTTACTTGAGAGAGAGATATGGAGGGAGTGGGAGAGAAAGGGAGAGTGGGGGTAGGAGGGAGATACTTGAGACAGAGAGGGGGGAGTGGGAGAGAGATAAAGGGTAGGGGTATAAGGGTTTAGGGTTTAGGGTTAAGGGTAGAGGGGAGAGAGGAAGAGGGGTAGGAGGGAGAGACTGAGAGAGAGGGGGAGGGAGAGATAACCAGAGGTGGTCCTAGGGTTTTAAGGGTTAAG
>VDFB02281492.1:1011834024-1011916626 GCA_007258455.2 Sequoia sempervirens | reverse complement strand
TCTCCCACCTCCAACTCTCTCTCAACCCTCTCCAACCTTCCCTACTCTCTCCCACAATCTCCACCATCTCCCACCCTCTCCTACCCTTTGTAACACCACCTCCTACAATCTTCCACCCTCTCTCACCCTCTCCCACCCTCTCCTACCCTTTCCCACCCTCTCCCACTCTCTCAAACCCTCTCCCACCCTCGCACACCCTCTCCAAAAATCTATCTAGCCCTCTCCCACACTCTCCAACACTCTCTCCCACCCTCTCCCACCTTCTCCAACCCTCTCCCGCCCTCTCCCACTCTCTCAAACCCTTTGCCACCCTCTCCCACACTCTGCCCTCTCAACCCTCTGCCACCTCGCCCTCTCTTTAGCCCTCTCCCATAGTCTCCAACCATCTCTCCCACCCTCTCCCACACTCTTCAAAAAATGTGAAAAGCAAGAAATAACGTGTGCGCGTTATAGCGCGTTCGTATTATATATTGCATTGATCACAAGGCCTTAGCTTTGGTATTTTCCTTGGGTCTATTAAAAGACTTGGAGGCATTCCCAAAGACCGGAGGCGTGTTTTTCCAAATTCAACAAATTTTCATATAATCGAGTTCGTGCTCACCATCAAGATTGCATCTGGTTCAATATCAAGAACATTGAAGACATGGGTAATCTTAGGTTCTTTATTAGCTTTCAACGATGTAATTTTTTTCACTTTCTAACAATGTTAAACCTTTCATCCATAATTTCTTTTGATTGTATGTCCGTTTTTCTTCAAAAAGCAGTGTTTGGTATTTTTTTCGCTATAAATTAACCGTTCATCAAAATTTGAAATAAATTATATTTCTAGAAACTAGACTCCATTCTACAATTTAAAAAAAATAAAATTTTAAAAAATCTATTAGTTTCAAAAAATTTGAGGGGGAGCACGGCCAAAATTCTGCTTTTTAGGAAGTGTCCACTTAGAAAATTAATAAAAATCAAATATTAATTAAAAATTATCGAAAATATCCAATCCTTACTACATACTGTTATCTAACCCATTTGGGCGATTTTTAAAAATACTACAAAAAAGTCCACCATGCTCGGGTCACACAAGAGTTGCTATGTTATATTTTACGTGAAACAAAAATTTGTGTGTGTCCCTCTTTTGAACCCCTTAATCTCAACCATTTTCAAAATAAATTAGTAGTTTAGAAAGTAGACTCGGAGCACTTGGTCCTTGTTTTGTTCCATCAAAAAATTTTGAGTGTAGCTATCCTCAATTTCACGTCCAAGGTCAGTATTTCTTGATTTCAGAAAAAAAGTGGCCACTTAAGCCCCTTTTTTGGGAACCATCTTGGTGCACTTACCCCGCTGAATAGTCAAAAGTGCTTCATAATGATGCAGGAGGGAATAGTGCTTGGTCACTATATCTCTGCTGCAGGAATTCAGGTTGATCCTGCTAAAATTGAGATTATCTCTAAGTTACCCTCTCCTACTAAGCAGAAGGAGGTACGAAGCTTTCTAGGTTATGCCAGATACTACAGAAGATTCATCAAGAACTTCAGCCAAATAGCAGGCCCCTTATACAATCTACTGAAGAAAGATGCAGAGTTTTCCTGGACAGAGGAATGTGAAAAAGCATTTCTTGACTTGAAAGTTTCCCTCACACAGGCACCTGTTCTGAAAGGACCTGATTGGTCACTCTCATTTTATATTCATACTGATGCATCGGATTATGCAATTGGAGCAGTGTTAGGGCAGAAGGATGGATCAACTGAACATGCACTTTACTACATAAGCAAAAATCTACAAGGGGCTGAATTCAACTACACTGTTACAGAAAAAGAAATGTTGGCAATCATCTACGCCCTTAATAAATTTAGGCATTATATCACTGGTTATCATATATTTGTCCACACTGATCATGCAACAATCCGGTATGTCATGAACAAAAACTCAATATCTAGGAGACTGACAAGATAGTTATTGCTAATGCAGGAATTTGACATTACAATTGTAGACAAGTCAGGCAAAGCCAATGTAGTTGTTGATTTCCTTTCTAGAATTCAAAGGCAAGATGACTCTGCACTTATTGAAGACTCCTTTCCTGATGAGCACCTCTTTGTAATCAAGGTTATTCATCCATGGTATGCTGATATAGCAAATTATCCAGCAATAGGAAGAACTCCTCAATTCTCGCCTAAGGAAAAGAGATTATTGGTAGAGAAAAGTTTTAACTTTTCTTGGATTGCAGATTGCATGTTTTATACAGGGCCATATCACGTTATGAGATGTGTACCGAAGGAAGACACTCATAATATACTTCATGCAAGCCATGATGAGCCATGTGGTGGACATTTTGCTGCCAAAAGGATAGCAATGAAAATTTTAAATACTAGTTACTATTGGCCAACTTTGCATAGAGATGCAACCAAGTACACAAGGAGATGTGACAGATGCCAAAGGATGGAAAGACCAACTCGCTCTGATGAAATGCCACTATTTCCACAAATTGTAGTCACACCATTCGACAAATGGGGACTGGATTTTGTGGGACCAATTGATCCACCTTCCAATGATAATTCCTACATTCTTGTGTGCACAGATTATGCCACAAAATGGGTAGAAGCTAAACGTATGAAACATGCTAGGGATAATAAAGTGGCTGAATTCCTCTATGAGGAAACATTTACCAGGTTTGGTGTTTCTAGGGAGATAGTGACATATCAGGGAGCACAATTTACTTCACTTATCACAGCCTTAGTCAATGAATACCATGTATGGCACAAAAAATCAACTCCTTATCACCCCCAGGCCAATGGCCAGGTTGAGGTTACCAATAGAGACATAGAGGCCATTTTGACTAAAACTGTAGATTTGCATAGGAAGGACTAGGCCGCAAGGTTACCTGAAGCTATATGGGCCTACCGAACTACCTGGAAGACTGCTACAGGATTTACACCTTTTGAAATGGTGTATGGTAAAACAACTGTGATGCCAATAAAATTTGAACATAAGACTCTCCAAACAGCACTAGAGCTAGGACATGGATTTAACAAATGCACAAAAGGACAGAATCATGCAGCTCAATGCTCTGGATGAACTCCGAAAGCATGCCCTGCAACACACTGAGATGATACAGAATCAGCGAGTAAGGTGGCATGATAAATATATTAAGAAAAAGAAATTCAAAGTAGGAGACTGGGCTCTGCTTTATGACTCACGGTATAAGGACATTCCAGGGAAATTATAGACTAGATGGTTGGGGCTGTATGAAATTGAGAATGTATTTGGTAATGGTACAGTTCAACTTGTTACAATTGATCCTGTTCGATTCAAGCTGTTAGTTAATGGACACCACCTCCGGATGTACCATAAACCGGTCTCAAAAGAAGAATTCATGCAACAGTTCATTCAGGATCCTGCCGCTACTCTTCCTGCAGCTGAAGGCTTTAGCCTTTCTCCTGCAACTTTGCCGTAATTTTGAAAAGCATGCTCATAATAAAGGTTTTCTTTTTAAGGAAACCCCTTTTTCTTCATTTCCACTTGTCGCAACATCCCACTTCTTTATCTTCCATCCATCCATCCCATCCATCCATTCCATCCATTCATCTCGTTTGCCCACGTCACCCATCCGCCTCATTCATCCACATCGCCCTTAATTATGATATCATTCCCAACTGTCACTTCATGAAGAAGCCGTCATCTTTCTTCGCACGTACATGCATTTATGGAAGGTATGCCATATCTTTTGTTATCACATATTTGATTTATTTTATTCTATTCATTTACTGTTATGCTCGTACCAGTCATCATTACCCGATCTCCACCTATTCTTTAGTACATGTGAGGACACATGTCATATTCTAAGTAGGGGGCGGGGTAATCTACTTTTAAAACCTGTCTTTTTGCCGCTGCCACAACTGCTCAGATAACCTTTCTTTATTATTTTTCTGGTACTTTCCAAATATGATCGCATGTTTTTTTCATTGCATGTTTTTCTTGTAAATTACAATTAAAACTACTTGTTCAAAAGTTTATTTTTGGAAAAGAGAGAAATGTGATGGCATGACAGAAGGAAAAAAACCAAAACAGAAAGGGAAACAAAGACAGTGAGGAAATTTTTTGAATTTCCAGCAGGGAGTTGAGTTCAGCTAAGGAAAAACTGTGAACATAGGTGGTCAACTGGTGTGACATGAGCCTATAGCTCATGAGTTATTATTGCAAAATCCTCAAACAGTCCAGGCATTCAGCCTCTGTGGATAGTTAAACTACTTTTTGAGTTTAAATGCTTTTGATGAGGAGGCTGCTGGCGAATTTTTGAGAATCCTTTTTAAAGGGGAGGCTACTGTATGGGGTCTAACGATTGTTGTAACTGAAGAAAGAATTGCTGAAGTAATCGGGCTTCCAGCCGTTGGAGAAATTTTTTCCTCGGATGCTGCTTCTGCAAGGGTTGAATTTTCAATACCCACTGATGGACCTTTAGAAGTCTCCAAGCAGGGATGCAAGCGCGTATCGTTGCCTCCTCCTTATTCAGAATACGCTGCTTACATAATCAGGTATTTAACCTGTGAAGGTCGTTTCTCTTACCTGCATTCTTACCATTTCAAATTATTAAGCCATATGAGGCATGGATTAGTTGTAAATGTATCAAATTTCTTGTTAAAATTTTTGGAACAAAGTGCCCATGGAACCCAACAGGGGAAAGATAATTTTGTTGCTCACCATGGCCTTATCAAATTATTGATTGAACGCTCCTTAAGAGATGTCTCACCTCTCTCCTGGCAACAATTCGTTGCCCAAAAGAGCTTGCAAATTCTAGAACCCCCTAGGGTACTTACCCCACGGCCTCAGAAAAAGAAAGAAGAAATTGTGTCTACCAGTAGAAGAACAGGGCAAGGGTCATCTGCTCTTGTAGCACCTGGTCCTGCAGCTCCCACACCAGAATCCTCTTCTAGGGTACAAACTAGGTCTGCGACTAGGAGAGAGAAGGGAAAAACAAAGGCAGGAGAGTCATCTAGGGTGGAACAAACCCCAGAGTCTAACCCTCATTCAAAAAAAAGGCAATGCCCTTCTCCTGCAACCTCTTCCCCTGTAGCCGTCTCTCCTACACCAACACCTATTGCTATCACCAGTTCACCATCGTCCTCTGGCAGGGTAGAACCCTCTAGACAGACCAGAAAGAGGAAGACTACAAGAACACCTCCTGCAGCCGCCCCAGTGCCAAGAAGAGTTTTCACAAGGAAACAATGTAAGTCCTCCCCTGTTTCACCTCAACCAGAGGTTATTGTAATTTTAGAAGAGTTTGTGGAGTCTGAATTTGATGTTTCTCATAATGTGTCTGAGAATGCTATACAGAATTCATTCGTTCCTGAAGAGTAACAAACTGAGACAAAGGAAATTGAGCACAATGAAAAGGGGGTACCAAGTCTTGATGACTTGGCTGCCGCTGCTATGCAGATTTCAGGGGAAGCACAGTCTTCTCCATTGTAGTAACAAGAATTCATCCTGCAACAAGAGCAAGAGCAGACTAAACAATTGGATGTGGACGGTGAAGCTACATTTTCCCCTGCGACTTGCCAAGCCATTGTTGTTTATAAGAAGACATTTTTGATTGAGTTTCTGGAATATGTCAAAGCTGACTGGAAACCAGTTACATTGCAAACCTTGAATTTCCAACACCTAGCCCAGACTAACATGCAACAAAGTCTATGGGAGGTAGAAAGGAAGAAACTAAAAAAGAAAATTGAAAGTCAGAAACAAAAAATTCTTGAGTTACAAGGAAAAATGGATGAAATGTTAAAAGTAACTGGTCAGATTATGGAATGCAGACCACCACCCAGAGTTTATGCTCTATGCCTTAAGGAACAATTATTATGGTTCCAACTAATGAGAATTTTCAGAAATCAAGATCCTATACTTCACACTGCTAAAGAATTTTACGACGCATACCAGGCAGCTCCTAATTGGTTAAGAAATTCTCTGTGTGAATTTTACTTACATGGATTTTTAATTCCATTTGAAACAAAATGGAACCCTCTTCTGTATATCGGCGACATCCATTTGAGATCATTTATGTCATGGGCAGCAAATGAAGCAAACTATGGCAGACAATGGGAAACATATGAGGAAACCGAAAAGAATGAACTTGTTCCATTGCGCCCCCAAAGTTCAGACCCACATGCGATGTTGTAAACCTGGTTTACTCTGACATATGGCATTCATAATAATACCGCCAAGATGAAAATATTTGATCTAATGAAATAGGTATATGATGAATTTCAGGAACAGTCATATTCGTTTTGGAGACTGTCATACACCAGAAGTGAGAAAAGGTGGGAAAGATTAACTGTTGGGCTAAGAAGGTCCGAGCCTCACAGTCCCCTAAATTTCACAACAGCTCTTAAACGATCAAGCAGATATATACAGTTGGGACTTCAAAAGAGATTTGAACTGTGGTTGCCATTGACATTCAGACCTCTTGTGTTAATGTGGCCCCTTTATCCTTACCAGACTACAAATCTTAATGACAATTCAGAAGCTCTTAGGTATGAAAGGTGGCAAACTTGAAGAGGATTTTATTACAAGTTTGGAACTCCATTTCAGAGTCATGCTGCAACCACTGACTTCAGAGAAACCACCAGGAAAGTTAGTGCTGGAGGACCAGCATTGGGCTAAGTAGGGGGCAAATGATGAGCCCAAAATGTGCTCATAGTTTGGATATCATGATGAACTTTTAATACCTTTACTTTTGTTATTCATGGTTGTTTAAACTCTTTTGAAACCTTTTATTGGGATATCCTATAGCAATACACTTTCATGGTCCTGTAGCCTATTGTGTTGTCTTATCTATATTTATTACCCCGATTGACTCCCTAAATGACTGGTATATCGCATATAGTTTTTGAATGATGAAATAGATTTAAATATGTGATTAATGAACAGATATTGTGTATGTGCCATGTGCCTTTTCTTTCACATCTATTACCTTGTGTTTCGCAGGTTGTTGAAGAAAGTATGATCGAGTCAAGCGCAACCGATCTCGGCCTTGCAGTAAAGTCTATTTCCTGCACGACTTCGAGGAAGCTCTGGCGAAGAATCTTTGACCGAAACCATTGGGAAGGATTTTTAATGATAGTCAATTTGGAAAGAGTGGAGCGCTAGATTCTCTCTGGATCAGGTTGAACGCATAAATTCATTTATGAATTATGTTCCTTGATTTTGGGATACATTTTACTCCCACGTCTTTCTTTGGTAGAGTTAGTTAGTTAGTTGTTCTCCTGACTTTAAATAAGTGCTCCTACATGGGTGAGCAAGAGGATGGTTAGAAATAAGATAGAAGCATAGTGATAGAGAGATATAAGATATCATGTAAGAATCAGTATGATAATAATAAAAAGCAGAATCTGTATGATGAGAGACAGAGTTTGTTGTTAGTTTTCATATCAACAAAGCAAGGTACACCATTATGAGTTTATAAATAAAGTTTGATGAAGTTCTGAGTTCAGCACTTGTGTAATCAGTAGATGCTTGCTAAGGGGGCCCACTTAGTAAGTATCTATAGCTAGTTAGTTAGATGTTCTTTTTCTTTTAATCATCAGTTAGATCTCATCTTTGAAGTTTTCGTACAAACTCAGTCTTATATTATTCCTGCAGCATCGAGAATCCATCCTTGTGCCTGTTCCTGCAGCATAAGGCCAGTTCACAATTTGTGTCTCAGTCGTAGCTGTTATGCTTACTACTTTGGTTAAATCATGGTTAAGTTAAGATAGCTTTGCATTACCTTCCTGTAGCGTAGATAGAATTCTTTCCAAGAATTTATTTCTGTTAAGTTGTGACTAAAACTAGTTCTTAGTGCATTTATTGTGCTGCTCCATTCAAAGTATGTGTTCCCTGGTTTGACAAGTAAATGAACGTCCATAAAGAGATATTAGTCACCTGCTGGAATGTCCAATTCCTAGGATAGGTTTTACTGTGATTTTCATATCATTTTATGGGTGCGACCAGTTATCGTAACCAACAAGTCTCAATCGACCACTTAGTTTGAGAGGATTCTCCAAAAACGATTCATGGTTTGGAGAAGAAAGAAGAGAAAAGAGGGGATACATTAGTATTCTGGGAAGATACGTGAAGAGGCTGAAAGGAGAAGATTGGCTCATAGGAGCTGAGAGAAGGATAACAATTAAAGCGTGGCTAGGAAGAGAAGAAAAGATTGGGAGGTTTGAATTGTGAGGAGAAGAGCAATATTTTGAATTAGAAAAGCTTTTCTTGGGAGCTTGAATAGTCTATAAAGAAGCAGTAGAAGAGACACCTACAACAAGAGTTGGATGAGCTGCACAGGTATTAGGCATTCTTCCCTTTAGCTATTCATTTTCCAGATTGTCAAGTTCCAAATTTCATTGACAAGCATGCATTACTTTTGGAGATTACTCTATTTCTGATGTTAAAAGCTCTCATTCGAAAAACGCTTATGGAGATGTGTTGCATACATTTCCAGATTTATATATTTCTTGCTTTCATGTAAATGAAGAGATATGAGTCTACTGCTACGTGCATTTCTTTCTAATTTAATTTGAGTGATTCTTGCTAAAAAGAAACTTTAGAGCTTACTCGCAGTGTATACTCTAATCTTTTTGCCTGGTATCACTATAGACAATAAAAATATGGTTGTTCAATCTAAGCAATGCAAATCTCTTAGGAGAAAATTCTTGATTATGTCTTTATAGATAAAAGAAACAACTTCAGCTCCAGTATTGGGCTAGACTAGTTTTCTGATTATCTTGATTGAGCCTCCTAGGAAAATTTTGTAGCATGATTTAAGTGCCTTGTTTCTAATGTAGTTTTAAACCACAGAGGGGTGGTGCAAATTTAACCAGTTGTATTGTTCTTAGTAAAGAATGTCAAGAATACACCATGATAATTTGAGCACATATTATGGTCAACAGATGAAAAGGACTCTTAATCAATAAGATAATAAAAGAACTATGTTGTTCGACCTTATGAGTAAATATATGGTCATTAATTAGTTACCTCTTGGTATTATGCCTTGCATGCTAAATAGGTAGTCAGCAAGTGATAAGTGCAGTAAGAGCACTGAAATTGGTCTTAAATTTCTAACAAAGATTTGGTATACCTTCTTGGGTCTGAAACTTTATTGTTGCTCTAATAAGAGTGCTTTTATATAATAAAAAAACCTAATATTATGTATACTAGTGTTACATGGCAGGTAGCCATGAAGAATGTGTTCTTAAATTGTAAAACCCTAGCCTCGAGTATGTCAGTTACACATGGTAGGTAGCCAAGAAAAGTGAGATGGGTTAATGAGTCTTAAGTAGGTCAAAAGTGTTGCCCTAGGACAGGTGTCCTGACATGAGTAAGTGGCGGAGAAAAAAGTATCCCAAAAGTCCTAGATTAGAAGAGCATTTCCAAGTCGAGTAGGGTGGGTGAGTCAGTATAGTAGTACAAGCTATGGCCATAGTAGGTGCAGGTGTTACTAACAACACCTAGTACTCACACGTAACCCAAATACCTAACTAGCTAGAGTTGCCTGCTTAGTAGAAAGAAATCCTTAGTAGCAAGGCAGAGTCAGTTAGGTAGGCTTTCACCACCAGAGCTCAAATGGTTGTTTCGAGGGTTTTCCAACGTCATCTTTCATAAGAAGGGAAGGGCCCCCTTCTAGTTAGGAAGGTGTGTGGGGGACTACACAAGTCCGTGGATGGTGGAAAAGCACTCAGATGATGCTTTCCCTCACTTGCAGATGGCGAGCCGAGTCTTGGAAGATGCTAAATCCAGATGAGGACTTCTAATCCCTTACTCCTGTACTTTTCCTTTTAGTACTTAAATGTTTGATACCAGTTCATTTGTGTTGTTATGGTAGAATATTATCTTGATTATTGTTATAACTGCAATAGTTGCTTTTGTAGTGTTGTATGTTTCAAAAAAAAAAATGCTCTAGTTGATGAGTGAATTCTTCATTGTTTTTGTACTATGCAATGTGGTTTTAACACATACAAAGTTTGTAAAAATGGCATCATGGCTAGTTTGCAAGGATCCATCAACATATTTGATAACAAAGACATGTTCTTTTTTGTGTTTGTGTTGTAAATATTGAAAGAAAAACTTGGCCCCGTGATCCCCCTTCTTAATCCACTAGAGATGGGCACAAACTTGAGCACCTTTCCTTTATAGCAGCCTATTTTGAAAGCAAATTTTTTGTATTAGTGACCGATTGTTGCATAGAGATGTTTTGTGGGTTTATAGCTAGGATAGCACCTCCATGTTCAAGTTGTCCTTTGAGGGATTTTCCAAGTCTACGGTATTTGAGAAACAAATTGTCTCCCATAGTCACAAAGAAAGAAAGTGCATCTTGCAATGGTTTTCTCCCACCAACTAATCCATCTATCATGTTGAGGTTTTGGCTTGGAGTTCCAAGTAGCAATTAAACCATCAATGTAATCTTGATTTTTGAGATGAGAGACATTCAATTTGAATGGAAAATCTTTGGAGAGGGGGTTGTGGTTGGAGAAAACAAGGGTGGTAAAAATGGGAAGGTGATTAGAAAGAGTGGTTGAGAGGTCTAGGTAAACAAGGCAACCATCACGAGGCAAGATAGTGCAATTAGGGGAGATATAAAAACAATCCAACGTACTCATTTTTAGCAAAAAATCTTCACAACAATTGTTCCAGGTGTACCAATGCAACATATGAATGTTACCTTTACCCAAAACGAGGTCATGAACTCCAAGGGTGTTTCATGCCAGGTTCCAAGCTTCAAATTTAGATTAGGATAGGCACACAGAGTTATTCCAATTGTGATCATATGGGTGTTCAACCATGTTGAAGTCACCCTTCCCAAGATTCGTTGAGCATTAGGTAGGTGTAAATGAATCCATTCCCATAAAAGGGTTCTCTCAGAGGAAGCTTTTGGAGCATAGATGGAGCAAAATCCAATAGGTATCATTAATAACAGTGGCCCCAAACATAACGACTGTTGGTATCAACACTAGTAGCCGAAATCTTGTTAGCTAGCCGAGGGGCAAGACCCAAAACAATGCTTCTTTCACCATCATCATGATTGGTGTGGAGGAAAAGGGCCCCCTACCAAATGGCAACAAGGGTAGCATCTAATCAGACATCATTAGCTTTCACTTCTTGAAGCATGAATGTTAGGAAATGAGGTGTCTCAACCTTGCAAATTTCCCGTAGCATTTATTTTGTATTTAATATTTTCCTATAGCTATTACACATTGTCAGTGCTTTGAAAATTGGTTTGTTAGGTGTCAAACAATTCCCACATAGTGGTATGTTATGGAAGGCCTATTTTTAGGCACATTATGATAGATTTTATGAAATTTGTAAGGGTCTAAATTAGGGGACACCAATTTGGATGTAAGAGCTTATTTTTAGATTATAATCTTGGTTGAGAAGCCAAGCATATGATTTTGTAAACCACAAATGGTTTCCTATATAGTCAATAGTCTATAAATTGAAGACTTGAGATGTAGTTTTGGTGTGTTGAGTTTGCAAGTAATGTTATGTTCCCTGAATGTTGCTGAAATTCTTCCATAATTGTTTACTAGTGATACTCATGTAATAGATTTGCTCCACAAGTGTATGTAATCTTCTTGTTGAATTTGAAATACATTGAGTAAGCCTTTGAAGTATGGGGTTTTTCACCCAAAAGAGTTTTCTCCACGTATATTTAGTGCTTTGTGTTAACTTATTTTCCATTATGAATGTGTTTCTAAAAGTTATATAACTGTTAGATCAATTTTTAAAGTTTGCATAATATCTCTTCTCAAGATTGACGTAAGAAGTTGTTTCCGCTACTCTAATTTCCTTACAAAGAGGACATCAATTTGGTTTGACTAGATGAACTATTTTGACCCCACATGTTCCAATGTTGAATATGACACTTCATTGGGATGAGTCGGGAAGGGTTTCCTCATCCGAGAATAACACATTGAACTAATTTCCCATAGCGCAAGATTCTACGATAGAGTGGTCTTTGTTAAGGCCTTCTCCAGTTAGCACTTGAGTTTGACAAGTAATTGGACTGGTGGGTTGGGAGGCTGGGTGAGACACATGAGGCGGATTTTTGTTGAGGATAGATGCCTCCTCCTTCCTTTTAATGCTCTAATTTCAGAATCAGTCACAACTTCCTTGAAAGATTTGGATCCACTGGGAGAGGGTGGTTGCCGAGAAGACGAAGGGATTGAGGGTGGACGGGGAGAGTTGGAGGATGGGTTATTGTTAAGGGTGGCGTGGGACTTGGGTACAGGATCATTAGAAGTTTCATTATTAGGAGCAACAGAGGCGGGGTGTGAGATGGTTGGAGGTGAAACATAAGGGCCTGTGCGGTTTCCAGGATGTGTCGATTCTTTCTTTCGGCCACCCCATTCTGTTGTGGAGTTCCGACACAACTTGTTTGATGAATAATGCCTTGGCTTTGAAGATATTCTGAAAAAGATCCTTTAACATATTCGGTACCATTATCAGACCTAAAAGTTTTAATTTTAGCACCAAACTGATTAAATACCATAGTATGAAAATCTTTGAAGACAGAAGTCACTTCAGTTTTTGATTTTAACAAGTATAACCAGGTAGCACGAGAAAAATCATCAATGAACAACACAAAATATTTATATCCATCATAAGAATCAATTGGCGCAGGTCCCCATAAGTCAGAGTGAACTAATTCAAACAACTCAGTAGACATAGAAGACGAGTTGACAAAAGGTAAACGTGTTTGTTTAGAAAACTGACAAACATCACAAACATCAGAATCAACAGAAGCAGAGGGACAAAGTTTTGACAAGATACGGTTGGATGGATGTCCAAGCCGTTTATGTAAAGTGTGACTTTCAATTACACCATTGGCATGATATGCCTTATTGAGGGAGTTCAGAAAATAAAGTCCATGTGAGTATGTTCCTTTACCAATCGTCTTCTTCGACTTTCGATCCTGAAAGATGACAGATGTTGGAGAAAATATGACATCACAATTTAAAGAATTAGTAATTTTTCCAACAGACATAAGTTGAACAGGAAATGATGGAACAACCAGAGCATCAGATGGAGCATTATGAGAAAAGAAACTAATTTTACCACTTCCTAAGGCTGAAACAGTAGTTCCATTTGCAACAGAGATATCATGCTTATCAGTTTTCGGAATAAAATTGGTTACTGAAGAAGGACTGTTGGCCATATGATCTGTAGCTCCGGAATCAATAATCCAGGAATTAATTTTGGAATTGGAAGTAAGATAAGCATGAAGATTACCTGACACGTGAGAGGAAGTGGACAGGACTGTTGCCAGAAGAGACAGTCTTACTGAGTTGTTGAAGAAGATGACCCAACTGATTGATTGAAAAAGAAGTCTCGGCTACAGCAGCATGATCCTTCCGACCCTTATATTCAGATTTGAGATGAGGATGTAATTCCCAGCAGCGATCCTTGGTGTGCCCAGTTTTCTTGCAGTGATCACATTGATAGAGTTCCTTCTTACCCTTGTAGCGAGAAACATTCCTGTTTTTGTCGGAAAAGTGAGGCTTTCTTTTATCATCCTTTTCAGCCAAAAGAACATTAGATTCAATCTTCTCTGTTGATTCTGAGCTCATAGTCTTTCTTCGAGTTTCCTCTCGCTGAATAATAGCACAAACACCAGCAAGAGTGGGTAATGTGGCATCCATCAGAAGATTGCGCCTTATGTATTCATACTCAGGTTTTAGGCTACGAAGTAGTGAGAAAATTTTATCCTCCTCAGCTCGTTTCAAAAGAGTTTGGGCATCAGTGGTATGTGGACGATACAGGTTCAATTCGTCCCACAGTTTTTTAAGATTCCCAAGGTGTTCACTAAAGGTTTTCTCACCTTGTTGGGCTGCAGCAATTTCAAGAGTGAGTTCAAAAATACGTGCAACATTATTTTGGTTCCCATATAATTCAGTGATTGAATCCCATAGTTCTTTTGCTGAATTAGAAAAAGTGAAAATTTCGGCAATATGAGTTTCCATCGAATTGAGTAACCATGATCGAACAAGCTGATCATTGGATATCCAATCCTCATATCCCGATTCAGTAGTTTGAGGACATTTTTTATCACCATTAACGAAACCAAATTTTTTCTTGCCACCAAGCGACAGAGTGACAGCTCTAGACCATGCTACATAATTGATACCATTTAACGGAACTGATGAAAGTCTCCAACTAGGATTTGAATCGAACTCAGCCATGAAAAAAGCAAGAAAGAAGATGCAAAAAACACTTACAATGAAAAAACTCTGTAGCAGATTCAGAATACACCAGATTTCTGAGGCAGATCATAGGGCAGAAGAGACGGCGCCCGAAATCGCGCCGCACAGAACAGGATCGTGGATTTTAGAGGTCAGAGAATGATTAAATTCGTGCATACAAATCTGCTCATACAAATCTGCCAGAAACCCTAGTCGTGCTGGAGGAAATCGCACGGTTTTAGAGGCCAGAGAATGATGAAATTCGCGCATACAGATCTGCCAGAAACCCTAGCAGTGTTGGAGAAAATCGTGCCCAGAAGTCGCGCCCAGAAGTAGCGCACCAAAGCATACAGATCTGCCAGAAAAAAAACTACGTATCTCAAAGAATCTTGCAGAAACCCTGGCGTTTTTTAGAGGCAAGAAAAGGACGCGTTTTTTAGAAGCGAATCACCCACGAAGTCTGCAACAACCAGATTCGTCTTTCAACCTCTACGAAATTCATGAAAGGACCAGAGAATAATGTTTTTTCTGCTCTGATACCAGGAGGAAACAAATCAAATAATGCACAGAACACAGATGTACGTGGTTCAGCCTTAGCCTACGTCCACTAGAGAAGGGAGAGAGGATATTGCATTCATGATTGTATATCAAGAGATTACAAAAGCTCTACATATAGAGATACATCAGCCTTAATTAGAAGGATTAAGACGACTCCAGACGAATCCCACAAAGTATGCATTCTCCAGAAATAGCAATCAACGGATAGAAACAAATCCCGTAAATCTCTCTTCTCCAACAACTTCCTTGAAAGATTTGGATCCACTGGGAGAGGGTGGTTGCCGAGAAGACGAAGGGATTGAGGGTGGACGGGGAGAGTTGGAGGATGGGTTATTGTTAAGGGTGGCGTGGGACTTGGGTACAGGATCATTAGAAGTTTCATTATTAGGAGCAACAGAGGCGGGGTGTGAGATGGTTGGAGGTGATTGTCGGCATGTAATCCTACAGCCTGGGAGACAGCAAAGGTTGTGTACTCCATATCGTTGCTCACGAGACCCACGGGAATTTTTTTTTTCACACTGTCTGGCTCTGAGGCACCACGTTCTCTGGCCTTTTTTTTTCATGTTTTTGGGTCTGATTTTCAAAGCAGGGTGGACTTTATACTTAACTGATAATTACGGCTCTAGACTGGACGAGTTCTCCAATGCAGCAAGCGAGGCTGCACCGACGAATGTAAGATTTCCCATGCAGGAAGCAGAGGACGTTAGGGTTTCATAAATACTGCGCAGCTTTTGCCCTATTCTTCGTCGTGTTCACCTACTCGCCGTTCCGCAACCCTGTATCTTGATCTCTTGAACTCCCAAGAAAATGAAGCAACTTCGCATTACAATGTTACTAAAACATCACTATTATTCAATACATCCACAAAAGCATTGTATTCTGACA
Organism: Sequoia sempervirens; assembly: GCA_007258455.2. Classification (NCBI taxonomy): domain Eukaryota; kingdom Viridiplantae; phylum Streptophyta; class Pinopsida; order Cupressales; family Cupressaceae; genus Sequoia; species Sequoia sempervirens. The sequence goes on along the minus strand of VDFB02281492.1, from coordinate 1,011,900,988 downwards.
TATGCGCTGGAAAAGTTTTGAAATACTGTTCATTTTCTTTTCTAAAAACAGGCCAATTCTCTGGAATAAGTTTTGAGCATATTTTTTATTCATAATTTGTAAATAAAATCGAAGAAAATATCATTTTTATTAAATAAATGTTCCCCATATTTATACTAATTAAAAAAGGTGAAAATCAAAATGTTCCCCATATTTATGTTAATTAAAGAAGGAGAAAATCAATTTCACGCCCAGCTATATGTATTTTAGGATATGAAAATAACTTCAATTGTTTTACAAGCACGGAGCAACGTAAACTCCACCCCTGATCAGTTAATTGACAATAAAATTATTACAAGTTCCTCAGTATTAGATCCAGTTAACAAATAGCCCATTATTTTAGTTTAGTATAATTACACTCATTTTCATAAGAAAATGAAAAAGCAACAAGGAATTTGAGATTGCTAGTTTCCCATGCTTGTTTTGGGCATATTGCAATCAATTATTCGAGAGAAGAAAAATACTGGTTTGAATGTGAGGCCAAGATCTTGTAGATAACGCCTCTAGCTTGTTTTGGGGACTTACATGTCCCGTTCAAGGTTTGTTCCCTGTAAATTACCTTGCTATCTCTTGCAAGGTCTGGATTAGGTTGTCGGGATTTATATAAAATTGAATAAAATGTTAGTTCTTCAGAATCAAATGTTACAAGAAGATTTATTTCTCATTATTTACAAATAACAGGCACTAAATTATTTACAGGACTGAGCTGTACCGTCTTCTGTTTCTTTAGCATATCTAGTGCAGGAGCCAAAGAACCAAAATGATTTACACATTCACAGAGTTCTGGTCAGTAACGTCAAGCTTGCAAATAGGACAAAGTTTAGAGTAATTCAATAGCCACTCTGAACCACAAGAGTGATGAAAACCATGGGCACATGGCAAGAATATAATGTGCTCATCCTGTTCATATTCGCACTGGCATATTGCACACTTCCTACGCAAGCCGAAGGAAAGTATTAAACTAACAAAAACGTGAAAACGATTCCAACGTGCTCTTCGCCATAATAGCAATGACAGAAACATTCTCTATATCCTAATTGCCAAATTTGAGATTTTAATTTATGTAACTTGGGAAAGAAAAAAAACTTACTCTTCTTCATTTATAAATCCTTGTGCAGACTTCTTTCCATTAAATGTGATATCTAACATCGAGCGTACAACATTGACAGGAGCCACACATTTGACACTTTCTAGCTGAACGAGGATCTGTAAAAGTTCAGACCACAAATCCCAACATCAGCAAGTCAAAAGATTATTTTAAATCTAAAACTAGAATTCTTATCAAGTTCATATTCATGTCTATGACGGCATATTTTTCCCAGACTCCAAGCAATGAAAGAACACAATTTCTAAGCTTATCAGTCTTGTCCAATTACATTTCCTGAAGATTAAAATATTTACACCTAATCTTCAATTTGTGATTATGTACAGAATATCATGCCAACTTTCAACATTATATATATTACAATTAGTTAAAACTTGGAAAAATATCACGTACAAAGGTGAAAGCAAATCTTAAGCTCAAACTATAAAATCAAACTTGCAACACATTGACATAAATCCTAAATTAATAAAAAGGGGTACAAACACTATATGCATTGTTTGATTACCTGGTCCACTTCAGTATGCCTCTGGTAATGAGCTGAATTTAATGTGACAAGTACGTCAAAACAAATATATTTTACTGCAGCCAGGATAAAAGTTCAGTTAAAGGGAACAACTCGTCTTCTTGTCTAACAGAACCCTAAACTAATGTGACTGCTGGATTAGAACAGAGGGAGTATGGAAGTAAGCCCAATGCATGATCCACAACTCTAGTACTAATAGCCTCTCATCAGATTTAACTGGCAATACTTGAGGGCTTGTTCCCAACTTATCAAATAAAGAACCTGGATCTAAATAATTGATCAAGCATTATATGTGATTACTGCATACCAGGATGCAGTACAAGATCAAGCTTGAAATGGAAACAGCCAAACTTGGAAATTTTGAATTATTCAGCCCCAGAGTCTACTAATAAATGTGCTTGACCATAGGATAAGGTGTTTGAAAATTTTCAACGGGCATATTGGAACACATTGACTTGCTCAATTTAGAAAGCTACAAAACAAGAAGATTCATCTATTTCAAAAGGAAATATAGCCCTATCTTGATCTTTTGTCCAAGGATGAAAGGACTCCTAATGTAATCCTGCTTCATGTCTCAATAAGCCAACTATGCAGGGTATTTTCTATCTCAGAATATACAGAGATTTCCATTAACAAACTCAAAGTAGTCAGACCACTAAAGAAATTATAGTTAAATCTACAATGATTACAGCACATGTATCAGAAAGATGAATGTACAAAATTTTCTGCAGATGCATGCCTAATAAGTATGAGGATGTTGATTTTGTGCATAACAGCTTCCTTAAATTTGTTACCTCAAAAAAGCGTGTAACAAAATATCCTTTCAACAAGGGCATCTTCATGACTATTGTCCTTAAGGGGGAGGGCATACTTCTCAACACCCCAAAGGAAACAAATTACTTACCGCTATAGTGATATTTAAAATATATAGTTATTAATAATACAAGCTGTATGATACAGCTTAAGATTACATTTTTGTCCCTGCAAAGCAGATTTACAGAGTTACGACTAACAGTTTTTGGAACAACTAAAAGTAATAAAAGCAAAATAATTTTGAAATGTAGGAATCAACACGTTTCCTTCCTTCAAAGTTATATATAGATATGAAAAGCATACCTCATATGACATGTTGACAATGCTCTGATTGCTGTAATCAGGGTTTCCTGAGTTTGGAGTAGAATCCGCAAATGACAATGAAAGAGCTAAAGATTTTCAGAGAGAAACAACATAAAGCATGCAATGTATATTAGGAAAATGGGAGGAAACAAAGTAGAATATAACTAAAGAACTCCAATTGGAAGCATTATATTTAATTTATAATGCATAAGAGACAAGCACAAATCTTCCACCTAGGCACATATCTCAAATTGGATGACAAGTCATTGAAAGTAGCTTACATAATGCCATTTCGAGTTCAAAATCATCACAAATTTCATCTCTCTGTCTTGTTGCACGGAAGGCAAGTTCATCTTGATAATAGTCATCCTCCTGTAAATGATGTGCAGAATTATTTCGATGATTTCTGCGAGTTCGTCTCCTGTTGCTAGATCTTGGTACTGTTGGCAGCACAGAAGCAGAATCATCCTCTCCATCAGTAATGTATTGGCCCCACCTTTGTTGATCAATTCTTCTTTGTTCTGCGGCTACTCTTCTTCTGCGCCCTGTTGTACCATCAAGGTCATGCCTATTGGAATATTTTCTAAAGCATAAATAATGTAATCAATCAAGCAATTGTGATGTGCCAGTTCTAAAAGTGGCCCGTTTTTCTTTCTATCTTGCTACTAAACAGTTATTAAGGAAAACTATAAGGTTTATGCCAAAAATACAAAATATGAAACATAAATTCAAAAACAAGATACATATTACTCCTCTATATCTGGATGTTTATCACCTTATATATGCTACAAAGTTTGTGAGCTATTCAAAGCAAAGCACAAATGTGCAAACAGAGAGAATGTGTTAATTACAGTTAATTGTTAAGGAAACAAATATATCACTTTGCAGAATCAATACTCATGAATACATTTTTCAACTTATGAATCAAAGGATATGCAACAAATTTTTAAATCGATCTGTATAGGGAATTAAAAACAGCAAACAAACAAACATTTGCAGATCCAATTAACAGCTAAGGAAACAAAATCACTTTGCAGAATCAATACTGATGAATACATTTTTCACCTTATGAATCAAAGAATATGCAACAAATTTTTAAATCGATCTGTATAGAGAATTATTATATACTATATACAGATCCACTTAAAAAACAGAAAAGCGAAGCAGCAAGTATCGATTCCTAAATAGGAATGCAAAATAATGAAAATTCATTTAGTATATATTCTACCTTTATTTGATCTCTCATTTCGCAAATTCCTGGCAGCAGGATTAGTATTTAATTGACCTGCAACAGCACAGCATGATTTATATCAGATCCCAATTAAAACATTGGTTAGAGAGCTCTGGCAAGTGAGATTTTAACATTACTACTCAACACTAGCAACAGCAAATTGCCAGAAATTCTAATGTTGTAATCTGTACAGGAAAATGCCAACAGTACAATTGCATCATGGTATCACACATTGGTAGCCCCTTTATTTCAAGTATCATTATCATTTCCAGTAAAATAAATTGAATTTTTTTTTCTAGTGGATCTAAGAAAAATCCATCCACAATTAAGCTCCAAAATCCAGTGTCATAGTACTTAGAATACAAAGAATACTATTTTATTTGACAGTTAAAACTCCTCTTTTGTTGATCTGATGGCAATGCTTTAATTCGCAACTGTTTGGAATTTTTTTTTTATTACATTCAAAAAAACGGCCTACATATGTGTTGTCAATATGATGTAAATTCAATTTTAAAATATCGGCCAGTGTCCACAAAGTTGCCACAGTAAGGATAAAAGAACAAAAACATTTTGAAAGAATGCAGTTTTAGTTTAGAATAGGCCTCCAATGAAGGCTGGAAATGAATTCACTGCAATGTGAACGCTCTAAACAGTGCAAGAAATTCAAATGAAAGCACAAGTGAATACAAAATTTCAAAATTCAACTAACAAACCCAAAAAAAAGAATGAAAGATCATGCTGAAATTGTTAGAGATATAGAATAAATAGCCATATATTTAGGATTTTGTTGTGTAAAGTTAGAACTGTGAGTTTCCAGGAGTGTTGGCATAAGAGAGACTTCGAGGGTGTGCTGTTGAGCTATGGCGATTGTTGGATAAGTTGAGAAAGAGCTGTGATTGGAGAAAGTGCAGCTGCAAACAAAATCAGAAACAAACTGAGAGAGCCGCCCCTACATTGTAAGTACTGTTGCTGGTCAAAAGAAGCTACAAGCTGCAAGTTTTGAAGCATCAAAAGCCATAAGACAGAGAGACGGCCACATCCATCACAGGAGATTCTCTGAAGATTGTAGAATTATTTGTTGGCACTCAATTCAATCTTGAGAAGACAAGAATGGAGATGCTTTTGCTGAATAAGGAATGCTCAAAATAGTTTAAGTTACTGAGACAAAGCCTACCCAGGATGCAGATCTGATCGGTAAGTGGGAGGCAAAGGAAGGTATGGCTAATTCTTGTATACTCTTTAAGTTTAGGTGATAATGTGATTTTGCATGTGAGTGAGTCTAAAGCAGCAAAGGAGGTTTGGGAGCCATTGATTAAATTATATGAATCACATGGTATAAGTACAAGACTATATCTACAAAAGAGGTTTTTTCAATTAAAACTGCAGGAAAAACAGAAGACATCAAACCAAATAAACCAGTTTAAGTCTCTCAAAATCAATTGGCAGCATGTGGGTCAGTGATGTTAGAAGACGTTGTTATGAAACTCCTTGGGAGTTAGACAGAATCATATTCTAGAATGGTTGTAGCTCTAACCACTCAAGCTAATTTGGATTTGCAGAAAGTAGCTGCAACACTACTTCAACAAGTAATCAGAAGAAAGGATGCAGGTTTAAATGACGAGACTCTGACAGCTTTGTTTTCTGCAGGAGATAAGGGTAAAGTAAAGAAGAAGAGTGAAATAAAATTTCACTCTTCAAGAAATAATGCACAAAATGGTTGGCATGGGTAGACGAGATAAAGAAAGGAAAGGAAGCTGAAGTTAATATGGCTTCAACTAATGACCGAGGATATTTGTTTACCGCTACTACATCTCCAAAATATGGTGTTTCAAAATGATGGTATGTAGATTCAGGAGCAACTCAAACATATGATACCTGAGAGAGGTTGGTTTACATCATATAAAAACGCACCCAAGGGAAAGACGGTTACTCTTGGAGATGACAGCAAGCACAAGATGATGGGAGTTGGCAATGTCTCATTTAAGATGCCCAATGGTGCATATGAGCAAATCAAAGATGTATGGTATGTTCCTACCTTAGCACAAAGTCTTTTATCAGTCAATAAGATTGTTGATGCAAGGATATTAGCACAGCCTGACAGCAAGGTATGTTTTCGAAATAATTCAGGAGTGACCATTGCTAAAGAAATTAGAGACGGCAATCTGTACAAGTTGTGTACAGCAGTGCCAGAAGTGACATTGGCAATAGTAAATAATGAAAATTTCATTCAGTGGGAGCTTGGAAGAATATCTGAAGATTATAGGTTACTGTGATGGAGATTGATATGGAAGTATTAATAGCAGGAGATCAACTTCAGTAGTGTTGAATTATGACAGCCAGGCTCTACCAAGAAACAAATTTGAGTTAGAGATGTAGTATAAATAACCATATATATATGGTTAAATGGGAGTGTTGAGATATTGTATAAATAACCATATGTTTAGGAATTTTCTTTGTGCACAGTAATAGCTTTCTGTTGAATAAAAGACAGTACATAGAACAGCTTCCTAAGTGCCTTTTAGGAATAGATTAGCTGTACACTAGTGAGTTAATCTAGGGTAGTTTGGATTTAGTCATTTAGAACGACTCTCCTACTCTGTGTTTTTATAAAACTTAAAAGCATGCAGCCCTGTTTTAATTAGTAAAAAGTTTATTTCTTCAAAATTATTTTAAGTTCAGTTTCAGTTCAGAAGCATTACAGGGTAGAATCTAAAGGGAAATTGAACTTCTAAAATATCTTACCGGTGGCGTTCGCAGTTCCCTCAGAGTTCGGCATACCGGCCACCGAAGGAATGATTTGTTGTGGATGCGGGCTTTTACAGCCTGATCAAAAGATTTTTTCTCCAACGACAGACTATAATTTTATCAACAACTCAAAAATACTGAATTTCAATACCACCTATTCGACAGAAGAGGGCAATGTCAGGTATCAGCTCGAAATTTACCAAAAACTGTCAAAATGCAAACTTTTTTAGTGCAAGAACTAATAATTCTCTAATTCGATGAGGAATGGATCAAACCCAGCACATTTTCCGTCTATTCACGGTTGATCAACTACAAATTTTGGGTTTTCAAAATCCCAGTCAAAAGTTACTGATTTCTTCGAATCCAACAATCAGACCATTTCGAGGAGGATTACAGCCCAGATTTGTCTAATTACGGGTCAAACTTTACCGAAAATGACAGATATTTCTTGAATCCGCCGCCAAAGACCGCCGATTTCAGAGATTTATTCAACTTCACTTAAAAAACAGTTGTTATTTTTTATTTTCTTAAATGTATCATGAAAGGTCCTCAAACGTTTTTAAACTCGCTTTCAATTCCGTGTTTCAAATTCACACAGAAAATGAGGGAAGCGGCTATCCAGCCCCAACGATGCGCCCATGGCATCGATACCATCGATAGATCATAACTGCAGTTTAACCATAACTTTCAGCGACTACCAAGGAAATCAAATAGCCGTTCCGCAAGGTAAAAACGAGAAGACGGGACAAACTGTTTCATACAAAACACAACAGCCAAAGAACAATCATCTGTTTATTGAATTCAAGATGATTTGGTCATAGGGTGAAATTTAAATTTAAAACTTGCGGTTCATTTATGTTTATATTTTTAAAATTAATTTAGGTTAAAAGAGTTAAAATACTAATCAAATAAAATTGGATTAGGTTTAAGTTATTTTCTAACTTTTAAATATAAATAAATATATTACTTGTATATTAATTATTAGATTAAAAACAATCTACTAATCAAAATAAATTTAAGAACTTTATATTATCAAAATTGAGTTTTTGAGGCTTGACTAAGGTTTTTTTTAGGCTTGTTCTACATGTTTCTTTTAATGTCCCTTCACCATCCTTGTCACTCTTGTGTCATATTGCATTTTAGAGCAAGAAAAGTATGCATTCGTTGTAAGTTTTTTTAAAGTTTCCTTTTCTTTAGTATTTTTTTTTTAAAATTGTTTTTCTAAAGAGGCATATTACAATAGCATCCACCAAAAAGCAATGTTTAAGGAAAAACTCTTTAACTAGAAATTGACGTTCAAATGACATGCAAATTCATATCCACTCTTAAATATTATCTTCTTATCTTTTGAAAAAAAAATGTAGTTATTATTGTTAACTTCCTAAAATGAATTTTAAAAACTGTTTTCTTTTTATGAAAGTTGTCAGTTTTGTTCGACTGCTTTTTTATTTTTAAAAATATTTTCAATAAAACTTAAATATTATTTTAAATATATTTTAATATTATTTTTGGGAAGATAAATATGAAGCGGTAATTCAAAGCAGAAAAAAGTTGACAATTTAAAATAACATTCAATTAGGGTTAGGATTACAGTTGTGATTAGAGAAAAAATGATGAAAATAGATGCCTCGACAAGGATAACTCTCGGTGTATTTTATATATATTAATATTTAGTATATGTATGCTAGTTATATGACATTCATTTGAAACAGCCTCACATTTGATGTCATAGTTGGTTCAAGCTTGGGTGTGCACGAAAATGTCTCCCAAATGGTGTATTTTATATATATTAATATTTAGTATATGTATGCTAGTTATATGACATTCATTTGAAATAGCCTCACATTTGATGTCATAGTTGGTTCAAGCTTGGATGTGCACGAAAATGTCTCCCAAACGGTCATGAAAGTTAATTATAAAAGTAGTGCATGAGGTAATACCGCCGCTCCTAATGTTGTCTTATTTTTTCATGATTTTAGAATTACTCAAGTGGCCTGAAAATTACACCCTTATTGGTTACTTTGTGGTTGTATCCCCTCTATAAGTGTGTTTCATAGCTAGGTCAAAGATTCTTAGGTCCGACATAGATTTTGCGTAGAGGCCATCTAGAATCTCACTAAAGGATTTTTTATTTATTTTTTAATAATTTTTTTTTGTAAAGGCCATTTTAATCAATAGGCCTTGGTATATTTGGTCTTCCTTGCTCATCTTCTCACCTTGGAGTTGATACTTTTTTGTCTCTGAGAAATTTGATGTTCCTATTTGGTTTGGATTCTCTAGTTTTCCCTTTACCCCATTTCCTAGACAATATTGCTACATCTTTAGGGAATTTTGTTCATGTTAAGAAAGAGTATTTTTTTCTCTTCTCATCCCTTGAAGAGGGTCTATTTCCATGTTGATCTTTTGAAATATTTCAAAGAGTCTATAAAAATATAAGTGGCTACCCAAAGTTTCACTAGAGATAATTATATCTTAACTTGTTGAACACTTGTTATAGATGAAAATCCTCAAAACATAAAATCCATGAACATCTTTTGGTCACCTAGTGATCTAATTCTCCTCCCATGCAAACCTCAATAGTTTTCCCATCCTAAAAAGATGGGTATGAGTAGACCATTTTTGGTAATAAAAAACTAGCATGCAACAAATTCAAAAGGTGTTAGCCCCCAATCTTCAATTGTTGGGCCACAAACTTTAAATCCTTCTAAGTTGATTAAGGTGGGATATTCCCGTCCCTTATTGGAATCAACCCAACTTATCACTAAGACCATGGTTAAATTGAACCACCATGATGGCTAATTTTATCTCTTCTTAGACTAAGAAGAGATATCCATCTCCTTTGTCCTCCTACTCTCATAGTTAGTGGAAATTTTCAAGGAACACAAATTTATGCTAGAGAAGAAAAAAAATTATTTGATTTGTCTAGTTTGAATTCAATCTCCAATCTTGGGGACACTCACTAAAGAGGTTTTCCTAAAAAAAAAGTGGATCTCCTGATGAGCTTCTTGATATTGACATGACCCTTGATATCAATTCTCCATGAATTTCATTTTATGGAATGTTATGGGTCTCAAGATCCTAGAAGAAAATAAATTCCATTTGATGCTCATAAATGATTTCCAGACCTCAAGATTTTGTGTTTAAAAGAGTTGAGAATTTCTAGATTTCTATTGTTTACTGTGTAATTTGGGTAAAATGACAATTTTCGTATAGTGACCATGAAGTGGGATGGGGATGCATTGCCACTTTCATTTCACCTATGTTATAGCCATATATGGTAGCCCATGGATGTGACCCACCAACTGTGCTTTGTGGGTTTTATTTAATATTAACGACCACTCTCTTCTAGGGTTGGAAATATTTATGCTTTCAATTATGATATCAAAGAATATCTTCTTTGGTGATGGATTGTGAAGTCATTGACAATTTATTCTTTACTTATGTGTGGAAATTTTAATACTTGATAGAGGTAAAATCTAATAAATGTGGCCATTTTCTTAGTATTGCATGTATAGTAAATTATTTCTTTTCAACCCTAATGTTGATCACTACTACCTTGATTGTTTGTGATTTATGTGGAACAATTTATGAGCAAGTATAAAAAACATTAAATGCCTTGATAGATACATGATTTTTCAACAATCCATATTTTATTTTGTTAGTTTTTACAAGATTTTAGTTGAATCTTTATCAAATATTATCCTTTTTAATTTGTTCACTTTCCAATCTATTTCTCTATTTAATGGAAAATAGTGAGAGCCAAGGTAAAATCATAGAGCTATGTCACATTTTCAGTTGAGAAAATGATTTTGGGCGAAGTCATTTTTCTTGAAACCATTTGGGGTGAAATATTTCGCTCAAAACCACATGGCATAAATGTGGCACATATAGTTTCAAGAAAAAATATTTTTCCCAAAACTATAAAATATATTTTTCTCATTGGAAATTTGAATCATAGTTAAATTTATAATATTTCAATTGATACCCTTTTGGTTGAGAGGGTTCTAGTAAAAATAATTTCACCCAAAATTGTCTATGACTACCTATGTGGTAGCTTAACCCCTCTTTTGGGGAAAATTTAGAAAAACTTCAACTTCATACTACCCTTGAATTGTGGTTAGAACATATTAAGGGTCATACCCTTATATAACATGTATATAATGTTCTAAAATAAGGTTATTTAACCTTATATATTATATGCTTTTTTAAGTATTATAGTTTCAAAAATTGTCACCCTTAACAATTTCACACTATGCTTTTCCCCCCCCCCCTAAATTATTGAGCCCAATTGACCCCCTAATGTCCTAAAATTATGTATTCCAGAGCTCATTTGTACCATTTTTCAATAAATTGCAAGCATTGAATAAATGCATCCAACTCATATGTTGTTCCCAATATTCAGTGTCCTAGAAGTTTGGAACAAGACCCATACGCCCTTGAGCATATGGGTCCCCCTTCTTAGCCAAGACCTATTTTTGGGCATGTTGTTGGCGGCATTTTAACATTCAAATTTCAAGTGTCAACTTCTAGGATCTAATTTTTGGGAAATGGGATAAATGTCTATAAATACCTAGTCATTTCACCATTTGAAACTAGAAGTGACATTAACACGCTAGAGGTGAACATAAAGAGCATTCAAGAGAAATTCAAGAGCAACATTTCAAAGTTTTATTATAACAATTCAAGATCCAAGCATCATTTCAAAGTGTATGTGAGTTCATGTTATCAAGTTATCATTTTTTTGTGAAAGCTAACCCTTGTTGTAGGTCTCCAAAGCATCCAAGCATTCAAACAAGTAAGATCCAAATCCTTGAGGTGATATGCACAACTTTAGTCCTTCAAGGAAGCCATTGAAGGGTGGTGAGTTGCAATATTTTGTAGTTTCATCATTCCTTCCTTTCAATTAGCATTCTTATCACTGGCATTACCAAGTTGACTTGTGGAAACACTTACATGAGGTTTGACTGACGTAAGCCCCTAAAATGGCCTAACATTTTCTCTTTGTGAATGTGCAGATCTCAAGTTGAAGAGGATTGGAGATAATTTTCCCATTATTGCATTTGTTATCATATTGTCAAGACATGAAAACTCACCTATAAAACTATCTTATAATATTTTGACAATTTTGTAGATGAAAAAAAAAGGTGTAAATCCAACACCAAAGGACCCCAAAAGTTGATCAGGACATCCCCACAAGTACTCATATTATGTTGGGTGATTGTGTCCTACAGTGGTTAAAACAATATTTTTTGGGTTAGTACATATCACTCTACACTTTTTGGATCCACTTGCAAATTGTGGCTTCAGTCTATGCATTATCAGGATCTTGCAATTTACATATTATGACACATAGTCTAATTAGGTTACTCATTCCAAATCATTTCCAATTCATTCCCATCCTAAATTAGATGTAGAGCCAGGTCTAATTGGATCACCTTCATGGTTGTAAGTCAATCTAATCACCTTGTTGATCTACATATTAATATAACTTGGAAAAAGGCCCTCCCTTACAGCCTAGGTTCTTTGCATGTAGGACCGAAGATCCCTTTTTCAATGCTACATTTTGGTGAACCTCACATTTGACATCATTACCTTTCTAAAATTGGAAGTCTTTCAAACCCTAGATCCATGTTTTGCATTGCATTATTTTGCAACTTTCATTTAAGGTTTCATCTTTGCATCATAAAAGTCATAAAAATATAAAAAAAAGTTACATTTACATTGCATCATAAGTTGCATTAGGGTTTATTTTAATCATCTTTAGATTTGATTTACATTCATTAGGTGATTAAAGTTTCAAATTGTTCATTTCATTTAAATTGCATCTTTCATTTAAGCCTAAAAGTTAAAAAATTACATTTTTTTGTTTCAAGTTTGCATCAAATCATCATTTTCAGAATTTTGCATTTTAGACTTAGTCAATTTTTGCATGATTAAGATCTGGAAATTGCATTCAAAATTGTCCTTTATTGTTGCACATTTTCATTTGAATTACATTGTCTTAAATTGAAGAAATTTTGAAAAACAATAATTGTTAAGCCTATATGCAAACAAAAACAATAACATTAAACAACATAAAAATTCAATTTTTTAGTTTTTTGAACCCCTGTCAAGGACTCAGACACCCTTGGGCATCCCTATCCCGCAACATGTGTTTCAAAGAAACTCTCCACATATTTATGTCTCTATAGTTTCACTTTGTTCCTTCTTGTAGATGTTTGATTTGAAATTCTGAAACAGTGTTAATACATGTGCAAAAGGTGTCACTTTGGTTGATTTGTTACAAAAAAAAATTAAAAAGTTCTTCTCAATGCTTAAAATTTTTAGATTCGAAGAAAATTTGTTTGCATTTTTTGAATCATTGCATAATTTGGGTAGATTAGTTTTCATTTTTGAAAAAATTCAAAACCCTAGGTTATTATAACACATTGCAAATCCATAAGGCAAGTAGCAGCATGTTTCATTTTCAAATATTGTGGTTTTGATATGGTTGTGCATGGATTATATAATTCTAATCTTCATACTTATGAGTACAATCTAGGAAAAAGAAACGAGGTCATTAACAAACATGTCAGTCATTCTCCCAATATCTTTCCTAACTGTGAGAGTACCTTGGAGCAAGAGAATGAAATCATTGACACATTTCTTAATATTTCTTTGCCTATTCTTAACTCATCTCGTAACATCTCTCCCACGTACGAGAATTTTTTGGTATAAGAGGATGCAATCATAGACAATCATCATGGTCATATTTATCCTTCTCCTAATACCTCTCCTACTTGTGATGAAGGTATCTTGGTGTTAGAAGATCCAATCATTGAGCATCATAAGAATCTTATTTGTTTCTCTCCCAAAACCTCTCCTACTTGGGAAGATATTATGTCGCAAGAAGATGAAATCATTGACATATTTATTAATATCACTTTGCTTAGTCTTCATTCATCTCTCTCACTTGTGAGAATTTTTTGGTGCAAGAGGATGCAATCATAGACAATCATGAAAATCATAGTTGTCTTTCTCTTGATACCTCTCCTACTTGTGATGAAGGTATCTTGGTGTTAGAAGATCTAATTAGTGAGAGTCATGAGAATCTTGTTTGTCCCTCTCCTAATGCTTCCCCCACTTGGGAATATATTATGGCACAAGAAGATGACATAATTGATTCATTCCTTTCAAAAGATAATAAGATGGCTTGCTTAGATAAAGATGCTAAGGTCACCTTAGATCCCCCCTCGTTAGAAAACCATCAACAAGAGATTAAATCTTTTGAGATTATGCATGCAAAAGTTACTATTAGGTCCCCTTTGATTATTGGAACTCCTCAAACTCCTAAGAGTCCTTTAATTATTGGACCTCCTAAAATTCCTCTAATTATTGGACCTCCTAAGTCACCTCTCATTATAGGACCTCCTAAACCTCTAGGTGTTATCTTAAAATTTGCAAGATAACTCACTAGTAATAATGTGTTGCAACAACCAAGCTATCATACAATTTCTCGCACAAATAACACTAGGAATGATAAGCAACCTGAAACATATGAAAAGGGGGACAATAATATGACCCTCTTCTCTACTATTTCATTCAAGAAATGAGACCCAAACCATGAAGTAACTATCAATCCAAAAGGTGAGTTAAATCAAGTTTTGGATCTTGCAATTTCTCCTTTATGCAAGGATGGGGTGGTGAGTCAAATCACACTTTGGGGAGAAGAAATGAAACTAGCAAAACAACTCTAAACCTAAGTCTACAAAGTGCAATGAAGAAATAGATCATAAATAGAAGGAAAACAGTGATTTTTCTTGAAAATTTGAGAATAAGGAATGTTGTACACTTGGTCAAAACTTGTTGTTTCTACAACCCTATTAGGGACTCATTCACTAGGTGGCGAAATGGGTCCCGGTAGATTTTTCCAGGAGGCTTTGAGTCTAGAACTGTAGCTCATAAACTATGAAATTTCTTTGCCCCTAAAACCCTATCAAGGACTCATTCACCAGGTGGTGAATGGGTCCTAGTAGGCTCTTCCAAAAAACTCTAAATCTGATCTTGACGTTCTAGAATTGCAGTTCCTTCTTGCAACTTGAAATCCCTGCTTTCAGATCTGGATTTGCTAATAATCTACAAAACAAATTTTGAAGTTTGTTGGTGGATGGGGGTTTGCCTCAGTCAAACCCCAAGTTTGGTAATTAAACCTTGATAATAAATGGAAATTTGAAATATGAAATGTGTGTGCAATCCTAGTATTAAGTGTGTCTAAGATTAATATCTCTAATGATGCAAAGAAACCCTATTCAATTGTGTTAAAATAGGATCCTAGAATGAAACACGAACAATGCAAAGGGCCTACTCTAGGAGATCCTAAATCCCCTTAATAAGTCACAAAACTGATTATACCTCGCTTTAGGATGAAAATAGAATGATCATAGAAGATTGAATCACTTAGGAAACAAATCATCAAGCTTGGTTGACTCTCATGGTGCTTCTCCCAAAACCTAGAATCCATCATGATTCTCCATAGGCATCTATCATCACTTCTTCAATAATGCTTGATCTTTGACAAGAAAATGATCTTGAAGACTATAATGTCACTCCAAGACTTCACTCATGCTTGCTTCTTGAATATGAATGCTTGATCTCATGAAAAATCTCTCTCTTAATCTAGTCTAAACATAATGAAATGACCTTCTATTTATAGATAACTTAAGATTAATTTCCAAAATTCAAATAACACAACATTATATCTTGAATTTGAAATCATTAAAATACAACCAAAAACATATTCCAAGGGGGGGTCCTAGGGTCAAGTGAGGACCCATTCACCTTAGCACACTTAACTAGGATACACTTCAAGAAATATGAAATGATATGTGAAAAGGGGGTCCTCAGACCCAGTGAGGACCCATTCGCTAGATGGAAAATGGGTCCTAGGTCACTAACCTAGGACACATACCTTGTAAAATTAAGTGTTGTATAATATTATTAAAGAGTGTTGGGCTTTATCCCTTAGAATCTACAATTAATTAGGCTTGGATTTGAATTAAAGGGTCCAATTAAGCTCAATTAAGTTCAATTAATTAATAAATCCCTATATTACTATGAAAGTGTAAAGATACACTTTACAACACCCTAAATAAGGAACAATTAAGTTTATTTTATTTGTAAGGTCCCTAAACTTAATGTGAATGTGTTAAACATATTACAACACTAAATCAAGGAAAAATTAGGCTCATTTTAATATTAATTAAGCATTCCCAAAATAAGGAAAAAGGGATGCTTTTCTCATTACCACACAACCAAAACAAACACTAACATTGATTCCATTACCTCAACCATATCTCCCACCCACACCTAACATCCCATAATGTAGTGGCAAAGAATTTGATCTTGTTGAGCAACTTCATAACGCTTCTGCTAAGATATCCTTGTGGGATTTGATTCAAACATAACCTACTTACCATGGCATGATTCCAAAGGCTTTGCAAAATGTTTTTATCCCTCATGTGCGCAACCAAATGATGTGGCAGAGCTTTGACTAAGAATATGAATCAACCCAGTTTGGACATTGTCTTTTATCAAAATGAGTTATCCCTTTGGAAACATAGAAACAAAATGATGATTTGATGATATTAGTTGTTATTAACAAGGTTGGGATTAAGCGTACCCTTGTTGACAATGGTTCATGTCTTAATTTTTTTTGTGTAAACCTTTTGGATAAAATTGGAGTGGAAAAGAATAAATCCAACTAGATGATTGGTTTATTTGTGGTTTTGACAATGTGGGAAAATACCTACTTGGTATGATAGCATTACCTATCAAATTCAGATACATTACTTTACAAACTCCTATCCATGTCATTTCCTGGGATATTTCATATAATCTTCTATTGGGTAGACCGTGGATCCATGAAATGAATGCAATACCTTCAATGCTTCATTGTTCATTGAAGTATGTATACAACAATAAGGTTTACATGATAAAAGTTATCCCTAAATATGAACAGTGTTTACAAACTAAAGAAGGAACAAAGGATTCTCTTAGAACATTGACACTACTGCTAAAGTAGAACCTTGACAAGCCGAGGCTAAATATGAGAACTTTACATTCATGATAAAGTCATTGGATGATGATTGGGGATCATTAGATTTCACACCTACTTTCATGGGAGAATACAAAGAAATAATTTGTGAAGGTATTAACATAATATGACATTGAAACATCCAATATATACAAGAACTCACAACTTCTAGTAGTGAGGATAACATGGATTACACATCTACCTATGATGAAAGTGACTACGAAAAACTGCCAACCTCAAAAGATTTATGGAAAAACTTTATGGAAGAGGGTACTAACTCTTGAAACAAATTGGCTATAATGGAAAAGGATGTGGAATGAAAGAACAAGGAATTTCTATTCCCATAGAGCCTAGCACACAAGAAACAATGAGAGGTCTTGGTTATTGTCCTTCGAAAGAAGTGAAGAAACCTTCACTTAATGTCCATATCATCACGCAAAACACTCCTAGGAAAAATATAAATAATGATCGTGATGTTGCTTCATCTTCCAATACATGTTTTAGTGATGATTTAGGGTCATTATATTTTATGCCCTCCTTTATGGGATAGTACAAAAATATCGCAATCTAAAGCTAAGGATTCTTGTGTATGTATGACATCTTATGAAAAGAAAGCAATCTTTTCTTCACAAGAGAAAGAAATGACCCCTATTATGGATCAAGAGAATATCTTGTCGAGGATTCTTAAAGCCTGCCTAATTGGTTTTCCTCCAAGAACATGAAATAAATTCTACAACAAAGATTCATTTTGTGCATATCATTGAATGCGTGGTCATTCTACCAATGAATGAAGGCCTTGAGTAATAAAATACAACATATTAAGGATTGTGGTGCTCTTACTTGTGTTGATGCACCTAATTCATCTAATCAATAATTATCTTCATCCTATCATGTTGCTCATCACTATGTGGCATTGGTAACTTTATGTATCTTTCTCATTTCCATTCATGGTGGTATAATATTAAGTGCAACCATATTTTTCATGGTAGCAACATGACGGCCATTGGTGTGGTTGTCCTTATCTCTAATCTTGGGGGAAAGGATAACTTTTTTTAAGGAGTTGTGCATTCTTTCAAGGATCCCCTCTTCCCCTCTTTCTCCTTAAAATACCAACATAGCAAGTATGTTGATATTTTAAGGGGCGCATATATTCCCCCACTCATTGTTTGCATAGGAAATGGTCCCTCCTTAGTGATGATAACATACATCTCCTAGGAAGTGTGACCTTGTCAACCAAAGTATGGCCTTATTAATCCATGTTATGTGTATGCTTTGTGGTGATATTAGACCTAATGTCCCATAAGAGTGTGACCTTTCTTGGTATATGATGCTCCTCTTGGTGGTTATATTATGGTTGGTATGCCCGAGGGTGTGATTTTTTATCCCTTAATTAGTCCTCTCTTGGTGGTGATATCATGGGTGATGTTCCCTAAGGTGTGACCTTCATGTATTAAGAAAAGCCCCTTTGATTGTGGTGATGTTATTACAACATCCCATGTGATGTTAAACCTTATCATATTCATCCCCTATGACATTAAACCTTGGAATTTTTTCTTCACTTTGTTCATGGGAGTTGAACTTAGTGTAGTGTTGGCATAGCACATTGATCATTTGTGGCACCTTATCAAGGTTATTAAGGACTATAACTCTTGGTATGTTTGTTATGGGCACACCTTGTAGAAATGGTGTGTGTTTCTCATTTTACCACCTTGTTATGGGCACGCCTAGTATACCTAGTGTGTTTCTCATCCTTGTATTGGGGGCTCACCTAGTGAATATTAGACTTCACTAGCCTATGATTCACCTAATATCAGACCTTGCTATGGTGTGAATCATGAACAACCTTTTAAGACAACAACCTAGCATAATACAACTTGCTTGCCAGTGGAGCCATGTATTTTTTTCACGTTTTGAATATATTAAGATTTTGATCTTTAATTTCTTTTGTTAATGTCCTTTTTCTATCAAAAACCTACGTATGGTATTTTTGACTTCATTTTTTAGCTGTTCATTGAATTTTAAAATAAATTACATTTTTAGAAAGTAGACTTAATTCTACACATAGTCATTTATTTTTGTTTGATTTTCAATTAACTTCCAAAAAATTAGGGCTCTACACGCTCAACTTTTTATTTTTTAAGATGTTTCCAATTTGAGAATTAGTAAAAAACCATATATTCAAAAAATAGTTAAAAAATTAGACATAAACTACATCATGTTTGCTAATTTCTCACCAAAGAGATTTTTGAAATACTAAAAAAAGTTAGCGTTTTAGGGGAAGCACACTAGACACTATGATATAGTTTTTGATAAAAGCATGAGAATTTTGTTTGTTGCCCCTTTTTGAACCCTGTAATCTCCACAATTAAAAAAATAGTTTAGAAATTAGATTCAAAGCACTACAACTCTTATTCTTGTCGTGTCTTCAAAGTTTGAGCATAACTATCTTTATTTTCTCATCCAAGATTAGTCTTTCCTAATTTCAAAAAAAAAAGTGGCCACTTAAGAGCCCCTTTTGGTCCCCTATTTTCATGCACATACCCTTTTAGGTGATCAAGGTTAAAATTTTATATTTATGTTGGCCATTTCCTTTAAAAAAATGTGACACAAATATGTAATTTTACCCCCCAAGGTGCCTAAGATGCAATTTTTCTTGAACACGTGACTTCTAAACCATTAACCTACGGTGGCACATATCTTGCATTTCTCTCCTTCCTTTTAGCTATGTGTTAATCAAATTTTCCAACAAAATTAGATTGGTGATATGCATACAAGTCAAGCTTCCCAATTGAAGGTTCACCTTCATTAGCTTAAAATTAGGGCTAATTTAGAAATCCATTCAATCTCTTCAATTTTGTGAATCCTCTCAAACAATAAAGTACACCAAACAAGCAAGTTATTTCTAGCAGTCTTGCCCTTCTTAATTATTTTTTTAGTTGTTAGTGGTAGGTTTTCCAAGATTGATCCCCCTCCCCAAATTTAGAACAAGCTCTTCATCAATGTGTGAGCATTATTACCACTAGTTTTTTCACTCCTTAGCGATACTTCTATGATCAACTCCTATCTTTTGTGGATATTTGAGAAACAATTTTCTCTATGACCAATGACAAAGACCTAGATTATGATGGCTTCCCATACAAATTCTATAAAATTTTATGGGATATTGTTGGCCCTAACCTTTTATATGGATCTAATGAAGTCTATACTATTGGTTCCTCTGGAGCCCTCATAAATAAAGGAGATATCAAATTTATACCAAAGGTTGGTGATCTATAAGAGATTGACAATTAGCATCCAATTACTCTTTTGAATATTTTATACAAGATTGTAATCAAAGCTCTTACAATTTTTTGGTGGTTTTGTTAGTATTAACCCCTTATTCTAAGGCTTTTACCAAGATGTGAATAATGTGACTAGAACTTTGCACATGAAAGATATGTATCCTCAATTCAAGGATTGGAAAAGGCTAATGAATGCAAGATGATGTTAACCTCTTATACACTTTAATCCCTACCAAGCTCGCGAGGGTGATCCCAAAGACATTTTAAAAAACAAATAAAAAACAATTGAAATGAAACCTTAAAAAACATGACTTTGAATTCTAGTTGTAATTGTTAGTCTTTGTGAAAGATTAATTTTTTCAATTTACATATCTACCCTTTATACAACTAGTTTAAATAACACAACCAAGGATAAGACTTGGTTACAAACCCCTTGAGATCTATCATTGAAAATAGCTTACCATATCATTAATCTAGTGAAGTACATGTCATACACAATTATCTAGGGTTAATAATAGTCATAGGATCACAATAGTTTTAACATGAATTTATAATGGTGAATTATGTATAACGGAGAAAATAAATAAAAGGTTTTAAAATATCATTTCTTGATTTGAAATAATATGGGGGTCAACCTTCTACCATGAGATTGGTGCTTACTTTTGCAACATAGAGTCTACCCTAAATAGGCACTTAACAACACTATAAACCCTAGATTTTCAAATGGATTTGATCTAACTGGATCTATCTTACAAATGTTAGACCCTAAAATGCCCTTTACCTTCATAATATATAATCTCTTTAAAAATCCATATAGAAATTCAAAGCTTCACATATCAATTTGAAATATTCATAAAACAAACTTATGCATAATATAAAATATTTTACTACATCCTTTGGATAAAAACTAATAGAGATTGATACAAAGTATAAAAAATGTACACTTAGAGTTTCTTTTAATCCCCTAAAACTCTTAAAATACATGGAGACTAATTACAATATGAAATTACACTTTATATTATATTGATTTTTTGAAAAAACATTTACAATATCATTACAAATGATATGAAAACTCAAAAATTTGTGTTACAGTTGTATACATAGCTCATACAAGAAATATAAATCAAATTAGATGAGCTCTTCCCATACAAATACAAAAATACCAACACTTCTCAATGAATCTCAAAACCCCTTACATAGATTTGAGACTTGGGCATGAAAAATGTGGCTAGAGGAGTGTGTAGGGAGAAAAAATGCTACCATCATCACAATTTGCATCCTCCATCCTCAAAAATTTCATCCCAATGTTGAAGAACATACAAAAAATAAAAAAATATGATCCCATAGATCTATGATTAAAATTCCCACTAATCGACATCTAAATCATAAAGTAAAAAGAATCCAAGAAATGTGCTACAAAATAAATCCCAAAAGGCATGAGGAATTGATCTCTATAGGAAAAGATTACTTTCAATAACTCTAGCATGGTCATGGTGTCCTCTATCATAAAACATATGCTTTTTTTGGGCACAATGAATTATTTTAGGTGTTTTCTACTAGGTGCAATGCTAGGTCAAGCCATAAATAAAAACCTAATTCCTTACAGACATTCACCAATAAAATTTTCTCAAACTACATAACAAGGAAAAATATTTGAGATGTTAAAGTTAGGGTATTAGGGTGATCTTGTGATAAATATTGAGATAGGAAATGAAAATATTTCCTTCTCATTATGTTAGAGTCATTTGTGATTTTTCACTCCATTAGACAAGGTTTCCCTTTGGTACGAATACTTTATGTTTTGACTACTTGGTAACTACTGTTATCTTTGTTGGTGTTTACAACTGATTGTCTAGGTTTCCCTAAAGATTAGCTTGTTCTTATGCTAAAAAAACCTAGGTCAGTAGCCAACGAACAAGAGATGAGTTTTATAATTTCTTCCTATACACTTTAGGCTCTACAAAACCAAGGTGGGTTCCCCTATAAAATCATTCAACATAAAACACTTGTTTGCAATGATGCCTTTGATAACAAATTCTTCACACTAATATGGTGGAAGGTAACTTTGATGGGCTAAATCATATTTGCAATCCTCTATATTTCCTGTGATTCTTTAAAGTGTGGTAATGAGCATGAAACACTAAAAATATATAAAAGTAAAGGTTTTGATTTGATTTAATGTTTTATTTTTCCTTACCCTCAAACTATGTGAGTCACTTTGACCAGTGCCTTATCCATAACAGAGTCTAGAAATGAGGTAAACTCCTACAATAGACCAACTCTTGGCTTCTTACAACCTCACTCCCTTATAGTGAGAAACCAACAAAAGAACAATGATGTAACACTACTTACAAATCCATACTGCAACCACACAATATCTGATGAATGAACTACAAGCAAAGTTATTCTATCCCTTGAATATAAACTAACAATTCAAACACCCATAACATGAAGTATGATATGAAGACCAAAGATAACCCTTGATTATATCAATTCAAAAGATAGTGAGTACAATGGTGGAGAGTATAACAGATTGATATTCTAATTTTAAATAATACAATGAGTATTCCAGTCATTTGTTGCTATTAAGGAGAGAAACTTACAACAAATTGTTTCTTTGAGTTTTAGAGAACTTATCTATTCAACTTGAATCAATACAAAGACTTACAAAAACTAAGAATCAGAACCCTCTAAAAGACCACAAAACTTACAGTTACCTTTATAGCTTAGGAATAACTCAAAGACAAATCAAGCATAAACCCCAACCCAACTAGGGTTTGCAAAAGATAACAAAATATATGATCTCAAGTTACAAAATCTTACCATACCATAGGCATAATCCATCGTGCAAAACTAACTAATTAGATACATTAACTTCACAACAACAAAAAGGAAGAAACATTTCTTGATCCACACACCTAAGTGTCATTTTCCCTGTAGCAGGTCATGAGAATGGAAGAAGACACACATCTGGGCAGAAATCAAAGTTGAAACCCTAGTAAAATCTACACAAATATATAGGCAAGCAGATTTGAGAAGAAATCCCACCCTAAATTATCCAAGTATTCATGATAAGCTACCAAATTAATGAGCACACAAAACCTAATGAAAACACCCATGAAATATGTAGCAAATCATGACAAAGGATGGAGCTCTAACAGGAAGAAGGCCAACGACACACAAAGAAGGTATGGGCATCACTTCATCTTAATGGGAGTAGGTAGAAACAACATTAAATACCCCTACCATCCTCCAAACATCAAATCTAGTAGCTAAGGAAGCGAATACAACATTAATGGTGCCACAATGAAAACATTCTAAATCATGAGGATGATTGAGCCTTTGGGCCCAAAATAAATGCGCGTCCATGAATTAAATTGTTCGCCAAGCCAAAAAAACTACCTACATCAAATGTCGAGCATTGGTATTTCACCATACCTCATACTTATACACTGCATAAGCATTGATATTGGGCTTCAGAGATCGAGCATACCTCTTGCAGCTTACCGAGAGGAAAATGCAAAGTGAAACTAGGATCTCCAATGGCGAAGCTCAAAAGCAATTTAGGGTTGGAGGTTCAAGGGTCAGAGGTTGGACATACCTCTTATCGATAGTAGAAAAATGGTAAAGGGAAAGAGTGAACCTTGATAGCTGAAAGTAGGCTATTGGAGATTAGGGTTCTCGAGGAGGGCTTAGCTCCCACAAAAGGAAAGAAAGAGGTAAGGCTGCAATGCGAAAATTGACAACCCAAACAAAAAGACTTAGTTAATTTCGCAAAAAAAACTAGAGTCAGAAGCCTAAAACCTTGAGAAGGAAGGAGGGAAATGAGAAGAAGATGGAAGGAAAGAATATCGAGCATTAGGAGGATGCCTTACACCATTCCACCAGAATGCATAAAGCATAGAAGAAAAGACCGAAGGCCAAAGTCCAATGGTAGTCAAGACGTCAGAGATTGGAAGGCTGACTTACCTCTTACCATAATAAAGGTAAGAGGTAACGGGTATGGTTGATCCTTGATACCCAAAAGGAAAACACTTGGTTGCCTAAGTTCAAAGGGCACATTAGGGGTCGGGGGGAATGGCTACCTCTTACATTAAAAAAGGTAAGAGATAAGAGGAATGGCCAAAGTTTGATCCCTAAGGAATCAACACTTAGTTGATTTTCTAAAGAAAAGGATTGGGGAAAAGGATAAGGGTTAAGCCTAATGGGAAAAACCTGAAATGTCAAGGCAAAAATGGAAAGAAAGGGAGAAGGAGATCAGGGGTGATGAAGAAGGGATGCAAGAAAGTAGAGAAGCAAATTCCCATAACATCGAGAATTTCATACTTAGCCATTTTTAAGGTTCAAAAAATGAGGTATTTATTATAGGATAGCAAGGGAGTAAGGAAAATTCTAAGGGAAAACAAACATGAAACACCATTAGGATTTATGAAATCAGTTATATAGGTGATGAGTACCATAATGGGGGTGCTACAAGCTAAAAATAGTGCCACCAGTGGCTCTAGTTGGGGACATCTATTTAGCAAAAATAGAGTGAGGATCCAAAAAATTCTAGAGAAGCAGACAAAAATCCAAAAACAAAATTGGGAAATAGATAATTACATTATGATACAATATGCATGGATATTCCCTACTTATGAAAAGTAGGGTTTGAGGAATTGTTCATGCACTCTAAATTCCAACACTTCCTCATTCATATTTTATAAAAAATATGAATTCTTACCATGATTGTTGTAGATGACATGAGGGCCAATCCAAAGGGCCTCAAATTTACCATGTTTTCCCTTATCTTGGATTCTAGCATTCCACATTAATACCAAGTCTCCTACAACAAATTTCCTATTTGTAGCTCTCTTTTAAAATAGGCCTTTGACCTACAATTTCCTTTTCAAGTTGATATTTTGTGTTGCGCTTGACTCATCCAACTTTGTCAGTTGGTTAATTATGTTAGTCATGTTGTTATCAGTGTCATCTTCATATTCCTAGATGGACTTATACATTGGAAATAGATTTTTCATTGGTATTCTTGCATTTTGTCCATACATAAGCTCATAAGGGGAATTTTCTATATCCTTCTTGATAATTGTCTTATCAACCCATAATGTTAATTTCAACTTTGAATCCCATGCTCTTTTGTTTTTCTCCATCACTCTTTTCATGATCTTCATGAGGATTTTATTATTGGACTCAATCTGTCCATTTCCCTATGGATGGTAAGGGGAAGACTATGATATAACAATTCCATAACTACTACAAAAATCAATGAACTCCTTTGGCCCGAAACACACTGCATTGTCCATGATTAACTTTGCAAGAGTTCCAAATTGGATTAAAATGTTATCTATAATAAAATTGATGACAACCTTTCTAGTTTCCTTTCTTGTAGGAATTGCCTCTACCCATTTGGTGAAATATTCTATGGTCACTAGTATCCAGTTGTGGCCACCACTAGATTTCTCATTGAATTCACTAATGAAATATATGCCCCATTACTAAAAAGGAGCTTCTACATTCTGTGTTCTAAGGGGTAAAGAACCCCAAAAAATTAACTTACCAGATTTTTTTTGGGAAGCATCACATTCTTTACTTTCCTATGTGTGTCAAAAAAGAGGGAAGGCCACCAATATCCAGATCTCAAGATCGTATGGGAAATTTTCTTTGCTATGTAGTGACCTCCACAAACTCCATTGTGCATTTCCTCAAGGATTTTCCCTAATTTTTCCTCATTTACACATCTTAACATCACACCAACCATGTCCCTCCAATATAAACAATCACCACTCATAACATACTTGATGGCTTGTAGTTTCAAAGTCCTTTTCTGATTATTAGTCATGTGATCAAGGCAAGACATGTTTCTCAGATAGTGTAGAATATCCTTATACCAAGGGAATCCTTGAACAACACATTCCTCTATAGGAACATTCTCATCTATTTGATTTATTTGACTAGCTTAAAGATTTGATTCAACCATCAAATTGGCTAAACCTTTCCCTTTAATAGGTGTAGTTATTTGAATATCAATACTAAACTCTTGGATCTTGTTGATCCATCTACACCTTCTTTCATTGACTTCTTGCTAAGTAAATATGTTTTTGACTACAAAATTAGGTACATAAGCCACTATCTTAGCACCCACTAGCTAGGGCCTGAAGTTCTTGACAACCTTTACCAAAGCACAAGCCTAATTTTCCATGACATCACACTTCAATTCTACTACTTGCAGTGATTTGCTAAAGAAAGCAGCAGGTTGTTCATAACCCTCATCATTTTTTTGTAACAAAACAACAACAATAGTATGAAATGATGCAAAAGAAAATAACTAAAAAGGTTTAGCAAAATCAAGTGACTTGAGCACTTGGTGCTTCTTTGATGGATTTCTTGATGTCATTAAATGCTTTAACATGATCATCCCCCCATGCAACTACTTGTTTTCTCAACATCTTGGAGATGGATTTTGTAGTTTCAACAAAGTTTGTAACAAACCTTTTGACAACATTGATTTGTCTAAAAAATGATTGAATCCCCTTGACTATTCTAGGAATTGGAATTCTATCAATTGTTGCAACCCTTTCTAGATCAATTTTTATTCTTTCCTTTGAGACCATATGCCCCAACAATTTTCCTTTTGTAACCCAAAATGTACATTTTTTATGGTTTAATGAGATGCAATACTCCCAAGCTCTTGCAAATATATTTTATAAATGCATGCAATGCTCTTCCTCCTTTTTGGAATAAGCAATTAGGTCATCTTGATAGACTACCATGAATCTATATGTAAAATCTAAAAAAGAAACATCCATGGCTCTTTGGAATGTAGCCCCAACATTAGTTAAACCAAATGGGATTCTAATATAAACATATGTCCCCCATGGTGTGGTGAAGGAAATCTTATATTGCATTAACTCTTTCACTTTCACTTGATTATAACCAAAAAACCCATCCATCATGGACAAAAGCTCGCATCCAGTAACCCTATGCAACATGGCCTCCATATTTGGTAATGGGGATTTATCTTTTAATGAGGATATGTTTAGATTTCAAAAGTCTACACATAATCTAATATCCCCATTCTTCTTTCTAATTGGGACCAAATTTGAAACCCAGGTGGAATGTCTGGTAGGATTTATAATCCCACCTTCTCTAAGCTTCATGAGTTCCTACTACATTTTGGGTGCCAATGTGGGATTTATTGCCCTTTGTTTTTTCCTTAAAGGTTTAGCATCTGGCTTCAAAGGGATTTCATGCTAAAAAAAATCCTCTTTGTAAGATTTTAGGTCATCATATGACCATGCAAACACATGCTTGTATTTTCTATGTAGAGAAATCAACATTGTCCTATTTTTTGAGGTTGAGCTTCTTGCCAATATATACTTTCTTGGGTGCATAATTAGTTCCCAAATTGATTTCGTCTAAGTAAGATTGTTCATGTGTAGAATTATGCTTCACATTACACTTATCAGAGTTATCAAAAACTCTTTCTAGGGCTACCAATCCTTTAGGGATTTTATTGGTCTTGAGTCAGATTACCTCATTTCCAAAAATAATATCCTTTCCATCAATTTTTCCACAAAATTCTAGAAATAAATTTCTTGGCTATAATACTCATCTATACAATGTAGAAATTTCAATAAATCAATATCATTGTTAAATATTTGTCAATTCTAAATGTTGTCAAGAATAGAGGGCCTCACTTGAATCTCAACCTTTGATACACCAACAAAAGTAGTATCATTAGGTCTCAAAGTAATATTAGCAAGGATATTTTCCATGACATTTTTTGACCTCTCTATCCAATCAATAGAAAAGGCATCAAGCATCTCAATTGTGTCCCAAACAACATCTCTATATTGCTTCAATATTTTTTTCTTTGACACATACTTAGCTCTAATTTGAGACACCACTAACTCAAAGTCACCCAAAAATTTAAGCTCCTTGATCTTATTTTTACTTGCCTTATTTAGTCCTAATAACAAAGCTTCATACTCAACAACATTTTTGTGCATTCAAACTTTAATGAGTACTTGTAGGATTTATCTTCTAGTGATATGAGAATCACTCATGCACCTAATCCTTATTTTGAACATGCCCCATCAAAATACATAGCCCATAGGCCATCTTCTAGAGCATTTTGCTTCACCATTTCAATTTCCTATACACTCTCATCCTTTGTTGGTTCTGCATCTACAACCTTGAAGTTGTCCATGTCTATATCAATGAAATGCACACTCTCACCTAGATAAGCATCCTCATTGAGGTTAAGAGCTCTTTTCTCCCTAATTAATTTGTCTTCCCTTCCATTTATAGGTATGGTAGCATATACTAGTAGAATTTGGCAAATAAATGACTAGGTGACTAAAAATTTTAGTCACAACAACTAAAAATGACTAAATTCTACTCATTTTTTGCAACTTAGCTATAAATGAGTAAATAAATGACTAATTTTGTCATTGACTAAAAAAATATTTAGTCACAAAAATAAAAATGACTAAATAGTTAGTCATCAAATCCAAATTAGACAAAAAATTTGAAAAATAATTTGGTCAATTATTGGCATGATATATTCATGCACGCGATGTATTGGCACGACTATTCGGGTTTATTACAGATCCATTCATCTCATTGCAGATTCATTTGTCTCGCTTGACCTCACTTCATTCATTAGCCTGGCATGGGGTGTTTTGATCAATTATAATAGCTACTTGCATGGGCGATAAGGATTCAAAGAGGACCTAAAGACATAAGGATTCAGAGAGGACCTAGAGACTTTTGAAAAGGTGGGCAAGGGGAAAGAACTCAGAGTTTGTTGCAACAAATTTGAATTCACCAAGGCCCTATGTAGTGAAATCGGATTTGGGGATTCCCTCTACAATGAATTTAGAGGTAATTTGAAACCTTCATTACATTAAACACAAATTTGAAATGCTCATTACAATCTACTGCTCTTAATAATGTTCTTTTACAATCTTGCCACTATTTTGCTTCATAATGTATTCAAGCTAAATATAATAAAATTTGAGTGTTAGTGCCAAAATAGAATTTCGTCAAACAATTTTGATACATTTTCACTACAAGCAAAAATTGTCCTTGTGCAAAGTAAACATGTCCTAGATTTACCCACAAATCAGGCATCTAAACAAAGATGTTTCCTACAACAACTTCTTATACATGTGTAAAGATTTCCTTTGCAATATCAAATTGGCCCCTTTCAGCTAGCACAATGGCAGCCCCATTTGTAGCATAAACATTTCCTAGTCTTTATGCCAACACTTTACAATGGCTACCCCATTTGTAGCATAAACATTTTCACTACAAGCACAAACTGTCCTTCTGCAAAGTAAACATGTGCTAGATTTACCCACACGAGGCATTTGAACAAAGATGTTTCTTGCAGTAGCTTCTTGTACTTGTGTAAAAATTTCCTTTGCAATATCAAATTAACCCCTTTCAACTAGCACAATGGCTGCCCCATTTGCAGCATAAACATTTCCTGGTATCTGTGCCAACACTTAAGTGGCCCCTTTTATGACATTAAGATCCTCTTGATTTATTATTATACTCCTATTTTCCAAGAGAAAAATCCCCAAGGCCCATGGGAAATGAATGATGAGCATTTGAATTTAAACTTGGTTTCATTCCAAAAAGGGGACATTACATTGTACAAAATTTGTTTAACAACAAAATAATTTAATCCACCTATTTGGGACTGTAAAATAAAAAATAGACGAATTAATCCATTTTCAATTATAGGTTCTTTTAATCTAGAATTTGATAGAAATATTAAGCATAATACATTGAAGGACACAAAAAATGTTCTAAAATAAAGGCTAAAATAGGTTGCCCATGAAAAACAAGAAAGAGGAAAAATGAAAAGATAACATACAGATGATTCATTTGAGGTTTATGATAAGATCTCATTTAACTATGTCAAATGGATTTGGAAGGGACAAAGCATATTTGATTGACTAAAATTTTGAGGTAGCTTATCCATCATCATTGTATTCATCATCTTCTCTTGGAATCTGTTTCTATAATGCACCAAGCCTAGAATTGATTGGGGGTGCACTTAAGATGGATAAGAACTCATCAAATGCTTTATGTATGCTTGGCAACATGAAACTGAAAATAGATGGATAAGAACTCATCAAATGCTTTATGTATGCTTGGCAACATGAAACTGAAAATAGATGACTGGCTTAAAGCAAAAGAAACAATTAAAGTAGCACACCAAATTGTATTATCATTGTATTCATGGCTTAATGCTTTATCATTGTATTCATCATCTTCTCTTGGAATCTGTTTCTATAATGCACCAAGCCTAGAATTGATTGGGGGTGCACTTAAGATGGATAAGAACTCATCAAATGCTTTATGTATGCTTGGCAACATGAAACTGAAAATAGATGACTGGCTTAAAGCAAAAGAAACAATTAAAGTAACACACCAAATTGTCTTGGTTGATGAAGCAAAACGAAAAGCTAATGAAGAACAAATGATTCAAATGGAAAGGAGAAAGAAAGAGGAAGAACTTTGGCAGTTGATGCAACAAGAGGAGCAATTTGATGTGTGAAGGAATTATAGAAGAGTAAGCATAAGGATAGGGATGATGACGATGATGAGGTCGGTCAGTCTGAGAAGAAACAAAATAAGGAAAAGAAGAAAAAGAAGAAGGATAAGGACCACAAGGCTTATGATTCTTATATGGAGGAACCTGATGTTTCCATGGAAGATGAGGCAAATTATATGAGTGATAAGGCACAAGATGATGCAGAAGATTCCCAAGATCTTCTTGCAGTTGTAAGTCTAGAAGACTCTGATGATGGCAAGATATATTCTCCACTTTCAACAAAATCACAAAGGAGACATGCATACTCTGATTCTGAAGATGACAAACCATTGCAGAAATAGAGTCTGAGAGAGGATTATCCATATGATGATGATGTCTGGGCTTCCTGAGCTTTAACCAAACCTAGTTCCTATTTTCCAAGAGAAAAATCCCGAACACCCATGGGGAATGAATGATGAGCATTTTAGTTTCAACAAATTCCAAGAGAAGATGATGCATACAATGACGATGGATAGGCTACCTCAAAATTTTAGTCAATCAAATATTCTTTTTCCCTTCCAAACCCATTTGACATAGTTAAATGAGATAATATCGAAAACCTCAAATGAATCATCTATATGTTATATTTTCATTTTTCCTCTTTCTTGTTTTTTATGGGCAACCTATTTTTGTCTATTGAAACTCAAATGCTCATCATTCATTTCCCATGGGCCTTGGGGATTTTTGTTTTGGAAAATAGGAGCTAGGTTTGGTTAAAGCTCAAGAAGCCTAGACATCATCATCATATGGATCATCTTCTCTCGTACTCTATTTTTGCAATGGTTCATCATCTTCAAAATTTGAGTATGCATGTCTCCTTCGTGATATTTGTTAAAACTAGAGAATTTGTCTCGCCATCATCAGAGTCTTTTAGACCTACAACTGCAAGAAGATCTTGGGAATTTTCTACATCATCTTGTGCCTTATCACTCATATAATTTTCCTCATCTTCCATGGCAACATTAGGTTCCTCCATAGAAGAATCATAAGCCTTATGGTCCTTATCCTTCTTTTTCTTCTTTTGTTTCTTCTCAAACGAACCAGCCTCATCATCATCATCATCCCTATCCTTATGCTTTCTTCCATAATTCCTTCAGATGATCAAATTTCTCCTCTTGTTGCATCACCCGTTGAATTTCTTCCTCTTTCTTTTTCCTTTCCATTTGAATCCTTCATTCTTCATTAGCTTTTTGTTTTGCTTCATCAGCCAAGACAAGTTGGCATGCTACTTTAATTGTTTCTTTTGTTTTAAGACAGTCATATTTTTTTAGTTCCATGTTGCCAAGTATACATAAAGCATTTGATGAGTTTTTATCCACCTTAAATGCATCCCCAATCAATTCTAGGCTTGGTGCATTGTAGAAACAGATTCCAAGAGAAAATGATGCATATAATGACGATGGATAAGCTACCTCTTTAGTCAATATGCTTTTTCCCTTCAAAATTGATTTGACATAGTTAAATGAGATCTTATAAAAAACCTCAAATGAATCATCTATATGTTATCTTTTCATTTTTCTTCTTTCTTGGTTTTTATGGGCAACCTATTTTAGTTTTTATTTTAGAACATTTTTTGTGTCCTTCAATGTATTATGCTTTATCTTTCAATCAGATTCTAGATTAAAAGAACCTATAATTGAAAATAGATTAATTCATCTA
Organism: Sequoia sempervirens; assembly: GCA_007258455.2. Classification (NCBI taxonomy): domain Eukaryota; kingdom Viridiplantae; phylum Streptophyta; class Pinopsida; order Cupressales; family Cupressaceae; genus Sequoia; species Sequoia sempervirens. Next base: position 1,011,868,611 of record VDFB02281492.1, on the reverse strand, counting down.
TTTTTGTTTTACAGTCCCAAATAGGTGGATTAAATTATGCAGGTGTTAAACAAATGTTGTACAATTTAATGTCCCCTTTTCTAAATGAAACCAAGTTGAAACTCAAATTCTCATCATTCATTTCCCATGGTCCTTGGGGATTTTTATTTTGGAAAATAGGAGCTAGGTTTGGTTAAAGCCCAGGAAGCCTAGACATCATCATCATATGGATCATCTTCTCTCAGACTCTATTTCTGGAATGGTTCATCATCTTCATAATCAAAGTATGCATGTCTCCTTTGTGATTTTGTTGAAACTGGAGAATTTGTCTCACCATCATCAAAGTCTTCTAGACCTGCAGCTGTAAGAAGATCTTGGGCATTTTTTGCATCATCTTGTGCCTTATCGCTCATATAATTTGCCTCATCTTCCATGGTAACATTAGGTTCCTCTATATAAGAATCATAAGCCTTATGGTCCTTATCTTTCTTCTTTTTCTTCTTTTCCTTCTTTTGTTTCTTCTCAGACTGACCATCCTCATCATTGCCATCATCCCTGTTCTTATGCTTACTTTTCCATAATTCCTTCACACATTCAAATTTCTCCTCTCGTTGCATCACCCACCAAAGTTTTTACTATTTCTTTCTCCTTTCCATTTGAATCCTTCATTATTCATTAGCTTTTCATTTTGCTTCATTAGCCAAGGCAAGTTGGCATGATACTTTAATTGTTTCTTTTGCTTTAAGCCATTCATCTATTATTAATTCCATGTTTCCAAGCATACATAAAGAATTTTATGAGTTTTTATCCACCTTAAGTGTATCCATAATCAATTCTAGGATTAGTTGGATCTCATTCCGAGCCTGAGCCATGACTGCAAGACGTAGATATGCATCCATATAATCAGGAAACTTGAACAATTTTGGCCTATATAAAAGATTTTTTTTTTAGTATCATGTAGTTTTTCAAACAACCTAGAAAGATTAAATAGTTTTGTGACTTTATCCCATGGTAACTCAAGCTGAACAACACCTTCTTCTAGTCGATGGAAGAATTCCATATCCTTAAATTGCACAAAAAAAAACTACATAATTGGCACTGGGGCTTTTATTTATGAATTCAAACTAAATGTCATTTCCTAGTGCCTCCATAATTTTTTTTTGAGCCAACTCTAGTTCATCACACTCAAAATGAAGAACCCTAATGTTGTTTAACAATTCAATGGGTACTTCTTCTTTGCTCTTCTTCAGAAGAGACTTTTTTTTCTTAAGAGAATCTAAGGTTACACTAGGGTCTGTCGATATTAATAACTCACCCATCTTGATAAATGCATGGGCATCACATGGATCTATGCGAGTTTCCTTTCTTAAAATTTCTAAAGCCTTCTTTTCCTACCCTTGCAGAGCATATATATGTCATATAGGTTTTAAGCTCTCACACTTCTCAGGGTGGACCTCCAAAACCTTTTCAAATTTTGATAGAGAACTCTTAAGATCTCCCAACTTTAATTGAACCTGTCCACAAAATCACGTGGCCTCTGGCTTTCATTGACCGATGCCATGTAGAGCAACCAATGGTGTTATAATCACCTTTACTATGATAAGATCATGCAATATTATAATATGAATGATATTTCATGAGAGGGTGGTCAGTTGAAACAAGAGTTGTCTCAGTCAACTGTTCCACGAGAAAATGTTGCCCTATGAAGAAAAAAAGGTTTGCTAAATGATTTAATGCCATTGCACTATACGGGTATATTTAAAAGGCTCTATTCATCTTTTCCATTCCTTCATGAACACTACCTTTTTCACTAATTGTAAGAATCCTACAATTAAAAAATGCACAAAATTGACCATAGAGATTTTTCCTCATTTCAAATAGCAAAATTGCCAAAAAAATGCGTTTAAAACCTAAAAAAAAAGTAAATAAAATCATGATGATTTTTGTGCCAAAAAAATCCATGAGACTATAGCTTGTTGCTTACTATTATGCTTTGATATATTTTTTCCAAGCATCGATAGCTTGTTTGAAATCACCTATTTTAGGCTTTTAGCCATACCGGCAAGGTAGTGATTTGTTTGATAAAATGCTTTGGTAGGCGTATGAAAAATGTGGTAGCATAGACAAGGAAATGAACTTTGGAAAAAATTCCTCAAAGAAATGTCTTCTCATGGTGATGGAATTCCATGGCAAGAGAATTGTTATGGATTGTCATGGCATTCCATCACCATGAGACCACATTTCTTTGAGGCATTTTTTCAACCAGTTCATTGCCTTGTCTATGCTATTGCTTACTATTATGCTTTGATATATTTTTTCCAAGCATCCATAGCTTGTTTTAAAGCACTTGTTTTGGGCTTTTAGCCATAGCAACAAGGTAGTGAACTATTTGATAAAATGCTTTGGTAGACAATATGTATGAAAAATGTGGTAGCATAGACAAGGCAATGATTTTTTTGAAAAATTCCTCAAAGAAATGTGATCTCATGGAATTCCATGACAAGCAAATGTAATTGAAAGTTGCTCCTAGTTATTAGTTATGCAATGTAAAGTAATTGCATAATTGCGTAGGTTGACTTTGTAAAAACTATATTGTAATTGAAATTTTGTCATCTATCAACATCTAGTTATTAGTTATGCAATGTGAAGTAAAGCTTCGAGTTTGAAAGATGTGCAATGCAATGTAATAAAAAATGTAGATGATTATGAACAAACAATTGATACCAATTCATAATATACCCCTATATTCCAATCTAAAATATATAAAAAATCCAATCATACACAATATTATCAACAAATAATTGAGACCATAATTCAAGCACTAAATTAAATCTTCTTGTCCATTGACTACTTCAAATAGATATTACAATATAACATAAGTCTCATCGTATATGTTTCTATAAATGCCTATGATGATGATATCAAAATTTGGTCTTGGTTTCTCTTTTATAAGAGAAGAAACAAGCTTCAGACCATTACAAAATATGGCATGTTTTCAAAATTCAAGCCTCTTCATATAAACTAAACTAAACATTAGTTTTTCTTTAAACATAAACAAAGAAAGTAGATAACTATTGAAGTCCGCAACACTCATGACACCATAGTCCGTTAATCTTTGTAAGGCACCTGTGATCACTGAAGATATGTTCAAGGTCCTTTCTCCATATTAGTGTATTTGAATGCGCGGTTCTTCCACTGTGGAAACCCTAAGGCCTATTGTTCGAAGGGAGGACCCATATACCTCTGCTCCCACTCATACACTTTATAGTCATGTGGTCGTTTGTATTCTTGAATTTTCAATATATTTGCAAGGTGAATCTTCCATTGGTTGTCTAGTAATGCCCTGCCATCCATGACAAACTTAGAATATCCAACATCTAATGCTATTAATCCATCCATGATTAAGTTGAACCTATCAAGACTCAACTCACCATCCTTTTATATGCGAGTGATGCATTGTGGAACAATATGGCCAAATTCACTATTCCATTTGTTGAGTTCCTTCAAGTGGTCATCATCTTTCAATAGTTTTGGCACAAACCACTGATTCAGAGTATGAAATGAATCTATTCTTATTCTGATCTTTTGGTCCTCTCCTTGCATATATTTGAATTCATCTATAACTATTTTAGCCATCTGCTCTATAGATTTTAATGCTGCAGGAGCCTCAGTACTCCTTTGTAAGATTCTATATAAGAGCGAATTTGCACCCCATGTGCAAATCTCCTTTTTTCCTTTATGTACCTTAGAAAACCAAGTTCAGAGGCTTAATTCCACCTAAGCCCACTGCTTGCATCCCACTTGGCACCTGTTTTAAGCATCGATGGGCGTGTTTCTATCGGAGACGCCTACACAACACGTAGATGTCCTTGGCAAATTCCTATGGTTGAACCTGTAGAGGCATTACTCTTCTCATTGGAGGTGAAGTTGTAATGCCCCCTTTAGCCGACCGACCTAAATATGGTCATTTTTCTCCATACCTCCTTCAAATTCATCCCTTGAACAAACATTTCAGTTGGATGGATCTTCTAAGAACTTCTTCACTCCATTCACAAGCTCTAAGTAGCTTCTTCACCCTCTCTTCAACCTCCAAACACTTTACACTTCACAACAACAACATCAACACTCCATCACTTCAATAGAGCAAGTGTGGAACAAAACACCATTGCAACAGAGGCTTGAGTTCCTCTCATTTTCTCCCCCATTAGCCTTGAGCACTCTCGGTGGAGGTGGTAAGCTTTCACTCCTCTCCTCTATTACTTGGTTGAGTAGCATAACACTATTTTGTAGTGCTTTAAGTGCTCTTTACTTCATTTCTACTTTTTTCTCTATTTATCTGGTTGTCGGTGGAGGTGGGAACACCAAAACGGGGGTCTAACTGAGGCAGTCCCCTATACAGCCCCAACATTTATCTCTTCTTCTTGTGTATAGGTATTTAAGACATTCACGTGTTGGAGGATTCATCACCTGTGTGGCTGTAATTATTTCTTTCCTTTCTATCTCTTTATCTTTATTGTCTCTACTTTACTTTGCCTCAGTTCTATTCTATTTCTTTATCACATTATGTAATCTCTCAATAATTGGAGTAGAAGTAGTCATTTAAGTATTTTCTATGACATTCTCACTTTCTGGTCCATACGAGACACCAGTGCGCCTTTGGGATGCCAAGCATGTCGCACTGTTGTCCAAATTCTGCACTGTAGTCCTTTGGCTAAGAGCTTGTCAGTTTTTCCAAAAAATCTTTGTGACCTTCTCTTTCAAATTCTAAAAATTTCACACTGTTCCTTGAGGTAGATTAGGGAAGTTCACCTCATGAGGCTCTCCAAATGAAGAGAAATCGCGAGTAGTGAATCCCCCTCTTCTAAATTTTGGTGAACCTGACATGAAGAGAAAATATTCTAAAAAAATAGTAATGAATTTAATATCCTCTTTTATTAGCTCAATATCTAATTTTTTTCAAAATTTTAATTATATTCCATTTCATGCATGTGATAGTGACTTGGATTTACCCATGTCACTTGGTATCTTTGATCCTTCTCACAAAATTCCTCTTTCTTTAGAGGATATTTTGGCACAAGAAGATGAAATCATTGATACATTTCTTAATATTAGTTTATCTCCTCTCCATTCCAATGCACTCTCTTCTAGAGATGTTGCATTTGTGAATGATGAATCTCATCTTTGTTTTGATGCACTCTCCTCTAGAGATGATGCATTAGTACATGATGAACCTCCTTCCACATCTGATTCTCCCTAGATCAATGTTGAGAATGTTTCTTCAAATAATTATTCCACATTTGATCCTATTTGGATTGATTTCGAGAATGTCTTCAAATAATTGTTCTACTAAAGTTCTATGATGAGTTTGTAAATGTTATCTATTTCTTTGCCACCCCTCAAAGACGTAAGAGACTGATCATTTATGTGACTCCAACTAGTCCTTCTCCTAAAAGGATTTGTTCTATTGATGGTGTTTCATTTGATGGTGGTTCTCCTAATATTCCTATGGCTCCCTCTTATAGAGTGATAGCCCATGTTTATGAGAATAGTAAGAATAAACAACCAAGCCTTCTTCAAGCTCCTAAACCTACATCTAAAACACCTAGTGATTATGATCTTATCGAACAACTTCAAGTTACTTCAGATAAGATCTCACTATGGGACTTGCTACAGTCTGCTTCAATTTATCAAGGTATGCTTCAGGAAGCCTTGCAAAATATCCTCTTTCCTTCTTCCACTAGGCCAACAGATGTTAATGCATTAATGGCATATATTCGTGTGGATTCATCGAATATTACATTTTATCCACAGGAACTCCCACCTCCGGAAGTATAGAAGCAATCAGACCCTCTAATGATCATAGTCAACATTAATAAAATTGACATTAGACCTACTCTCATTGACGTTGGTTCGACACTCAATGTATGTAGCATCAATCTATTGCCTAAGATTAATATTGACCTGTCTTCTCTTAATACTTCTTTTGTTATGATTCGTGGGTTTGATAATGTCGATCGACAAGCCCTAGGCATGATAGTCTCGCCTTTGAGGTTGGGACCAATTACTGTACCCACCCTTGTGTATGGTATGGTAGAAAAGTTACCTTATAATCTCCTTCTTGGTAGACCATGGATTCATGCTATGGGCGCAGTTCTGTCTACCTTGCATAAATCTATTAAGTTCATTTGTAACAATAAAGTAGTCACAATTAAAGCTGACCCTGAGGCTATGCGCTTATGTGAGATGGCAATTGTTGGTCAAGCTTTAGTTGTGCCTACTCTTATCCCTTCAGTATCTTCCAATGCGTCGATGTTTACTCCAATAGTACCTTCTACAAAGGATACTCTTGAGATAAACATCCCTAAGGAAGACCCTTCTGAAGCAAGAAATCTTAAGTCTACTCCTTGTACCTCTTCTCAAAAGAATGCATGTCTTGGTGATGATTGGGGTTCCTTAGACTTTATGGATTCCTTCATTCAGAAATATAAAGTTGACCCAATCCACTTAGACCTTTCGATAACCTCATCCACACCCGCTATCAAAGATGATCATTATTTTGTATCGCAGGATGGTGTGAGCACAAATTGTAATGTTCTTAGTGTTGACCCTCCTTCTAAGGAAGATGATTGGGCTTCTATAAAAGAGGATAATGTTGACAGTCCTATTAAAAAGGATGATGGCGATCCCATAGAGGAGTATGATCCCCATTGCCAGAATAATGCTCTCTATGAAGATCCTCCTCCTCTTTATGCTATCTTCATGCCTTCTTCTTGTGAGCAGTTGAACTTTTCTCCACACTAGAAAGGGTTGCTTCCTGCTCCTCATCCTTTATCTAAGAAAAAGAATATTTTTTTGTGGCTTCTAAAATCCCGCTTAATCACTCTTCCTTCTCCTACACATAAGAAACTTCATTAAAAAAAACATTCTTTATGTGCATACCATCGAGTGCCTGGCCATTCCACTGGTGAATGTAAGGCATTGAAGGATAAAATATTTTTTTTTTTGCTTCAGGTGCCATCAAACTCCCATTTAATTGACACACCTTCCTTTACTTCACCTGACAAGTGATATTGAGGTCTACCTCTATCCTGCATTTTCTAAGTATCTTGCATAATTCTCCTCCTCTGTATGTTGGGGGCAGTGATAACTTGTTTTGGAGATGTGCATCCTTCTTAGGAACCCTATTTTCTCTATGTATTTCAAATAGAGCATCCCTTGAGTGGACCCTCTTCCTTTTCAAGGGTTCCCGAGGGATCCCCTTTGAAATTCTTTAACTCAAATGAATCCTTTCGCGTCTAGCTTGGGGGTAGCCCGAATAGACCTATTTCATAACTTTGCGTCTAGCTTGGGGGTAGCTTGAATAGACCTCACTTTTCAAAAAACACATCCCTTGAGTGGACCCCTCTTCCTTTTGAAGGGTTCCCGAGGAACCCATTTGAAATTCTTCCAACTTGATGATGGTCTGTGTGACTATCTGCTTACTTGCTCTACAGGACTGAGAACCTATCGAGCTCCTTTACATACCTACTTGGTGATACAGGCTCTCCTCCTAGAGTGGTGTTTTCTTTTATCACCTATCTTCGGTGATACGGGTTCTCCTCCTTGAGTGAAGTTTTCTTTTATCACCTCTTTTGTGATACAGGTTTTCCTCCTCGAGCGGGGATTGCTTTTTTAACTTTTACTATGTGATATAGGCTTTCCTCCTTGAGAGGGGATTGTTTTTATCACTTTTACTTGGTGGTGCAGGTTCTACTCCTGAGCGGGTTTTCCTTCCACCACACGTGTTGTTCATTTCTATCTTCCTCTTTTCAACTTTTATATACTAGATTGAAGATCTGCATCTTCTTCATCTTGAGTATATGCTCTTTCTTCAACTTCGTAGTTCTGTAGAACTGTGAAGTCCTCTTTTGACCTTGCACTCTCAAATTCACCACATCATGATCTGCTTCCTCAATGGTTCAGGTATACATTTCTAATCCTACTACTTCTCTGATCTACTTTACCAAGCACTCATCAGTATTCGTGCTCGCTAAAGTGTGGGAAAAATGCATAAGAGCGAATTTTCACCCCATGTGCAAATCTCCTTTTTTCCTTTATCCACCTTAGAAAAATAAGTTTAGATGCTTAATTCCACCTAAGCTCGTTGCTTGCATCCCACTTGGTGCATGTTTTGAGCGACGGTGGAGGTGTTTCTGTCATTGATGCCCACTCGATGTGTAGATGTCCGCACAACACACTTACGTCCCTAGAAAATTTATGTGGTTGAACCTGCAGAGGTGTTACTCTTCTCATTGGAGGTGAAGTTGTAACGCCCCCTTCGGCTGACTGGCCTGAATATGGTTGTTTTTCTTTGTCCCTCCTTCAAATTCATCCCTTGAACAAGCATTTCAGTTGGACAAATCTTCTAAGAACTTCTTCACTCCATTCACAAGCTCTAAGTAGCTTCTTCACCATCTCTTCAATCTCCAAACACTTTACACTTCACAATAGCAGCATCAACACTCCACCACTTTAGTAGAGAAAGTGTGGAACAAAACACCATTGCAGCAGAGGCTTGAATTCGTCTCATTTTCTCCCCCATTAGCCTTGAGCAATCTTGGTGGAGGTAGTAAGATTTCACTCCTCTCCTCTATTACTTGGTTGAGTAGCATGACACTGTTTTGTAGTGCTTTAAGTGCTCTTTACTTCATTTCTACATTTTTCTCTATCTATCTAGTTGTCCGTGGAGTGGGAACACCAAAATGGGGGTTTGGCTGAGGAAGACCCCTGTACATCCCCAACAATTTCTCTCTCCTTCTTGTGTCTAGGTATTGAAGAAATTCATGTGTTGGAGGCTTCATCACCTACGTGGTTGTAAGTATTTCTTTCCTTTCTATCTCTTTATCTTTATCATCTTTACTTTACTTCACCTAATTTCTATTCTATTTCTTTATCACATTATGTAATCTCTCAATAATAAGACTAGAAGTAGTCATTTAAGTATTTTCTGTGACATTCTAACTTTCTGGTTCATACGAGATGTCAACACACCTCTAGGATGCTAGCACGCCATGCTCTCATCTAAATTCTTCGCTATCGTCCTTTGGTCAAGAGCTTGCTAGTTTGTCTAGAAAATCTTTGTGACCTGCTCTTTCAAATTCAAAAAAAATTGTATTGTTCCTTGAGGTAGATTAGGGCAATTCGCACAGTGAGGCTCTTTGAATGAAGAGAACTCGTGAGTAGCGAATCCCCCTCTTCTACAGATTCTACACAAGGTTACCAATGTGTGGTGTATGGGCTGCCAGTTCTTAAATTGGGGATCCAATATGGGTAGATGTGTTTTCATCTGATCAATTGCTTGTGTCAATGAGTTGTAGCAATCATACACACTTTCCAACTTAAATTAGCTTTATCTTATGCTCAAGGACCTTCACTAAAATATTGCATATTTTTTTATTCACTCCTTCCTTACCCTCATTGTTGGCTTTCTTTAACTCTTCAATCTCCTGTCTAAGAATGCTCACTTGTTCAGTAGAAGCACTTTCTATATCAACTGGTGGAGCAGGAGGACACTGGTATAACATTATTTTCTTGTTCTGTGAGGGGCTTGCTCCTTTCAATTGTTCCTTCAACTTCACATTTTCCATGAACAATTTATTGACTTCATCATTTAAAAAATTTTGTTCCTTTTTGTACTCTCCCAATCTAGCTTCCATCTCCTTAACTGCAGCTTGGGTGAACATAGTTGAATGCATTATCATGGTTGCAGCTTCTAGAGGAGATGTATCCTTTAATGTTTTCACCTTAGTTTTCCCTTTCATTTCCTACACTACATATAGTAACCTTGGTTTGCATGTACTCTTTTGTTTGGCCTAGAATGCCAAGGTTTCAATCTTAGGGTTATACCCTATTTCACTTACCCCTTCATCTGAGTCAAACTTGACAATCAACATTGGGTCCTCCTATGTTTCACTTGATTAAGTAAAAATATTTTATTTAATTCCATACCAAGGACAATAAGCATATTAATTTCAAAATAATCTCTTTAGCCTCTTGTGGGATGACATCAATATTATCAATCCTTAATTCATTAAAAGTTTGGGCTACTATCTAGTCATGTTGGGATTCCTTAGCTCCCATCTTATTTATTTCAACCCTCACTTCAAACTCTCTCATTTTTATCTTAACCCAAAAGTCTTTAAATTCAGGGGTTTTGTTAAATTCATCATCTTCCAAGAACTTGGAAGCTGCAACTACCCTGTCATCCTCATGCATCTCTTTCTCCTTGTACCTCAATATTGGCTCTAGCTTCAATCATGTGGGCTTCAGTTTGAAGCATAGGTTGGTCCACTTCAACATCATCCTTGAAATGCCTTAACACATTAACTGCTTCTTCTCTATCTCTAACCCCCTCACTTATTTTATAGGAAACAAGTGGCTCTATCTCTTGTGTCTTTTGTTCTTTAGAAGGTGGTTGTTCATGAGGTGATCCTAGAGAGGCATGACATACTGAAATAGTATCTAGATTTGGTTTTGTAATTACAATACCACTCGACCTTTTGGGAGAAAATTTGGCAAGTCACCCTATATCTACAGGAGTCTTAATTAATTCATGAAACCTATCAATTATCATATCAATTCTCTTGACATGATCTACTTCCTCTATGAAATAACCCAATAAATCATTATGCTTCATCTTTCTTTCTTCCTCAAGCCTTTTTATAAGTTCCCATTTTCTCCTCCTATCATATACTTGTTGAGGAGTGAAAGAATTTTGGAGTACATCTTCGTAGTCAATCTAGTGAGTAACCATAGCCTTGGTAAGGATGGTGGTCTTATAGAATTCATGTGATCCTCAAGGTCAAAATCTCTTTCCTTTCTATATTTTAAAGAGTACCTTGATTTTAAAAAAAATTGCAGCTCTTTAAGTGTATCGGGTCCCACTGATAGTTCCCAACATGTCAAATTGGGTAGAAATGTACCCTTCCTTTGTTTACTCATGACATCCTTTTCCATCCATAGAATCTGCCACTTGAAATCTAAAAAGGATAATCGAAGGGGGACAAGCTTTGGTAGTATATGTGGGGCCTGTGGGCACCCATAAATCCCAATTATTGTGGTATCTAGTAGAAAAAACCAATAACCAAAGTTATGAGTATGGTCTTGCTCAGGTTTCAAAGCCAAAGGCCTTAACAATTGTAGCACAAGTGTGTGTAGTCTTGGTGGTTGGTGGCCAAGAACTCTCATAATTTTGTACGCAAACTCATCATAGAATATCACATAATTTGAATTCTTACATCTATTGTCCCATATATAACACCATAGTTGCACTGGTAGCAAATTCCCCTACTTGTTAATCTGACCCAAACACATCCTTTTGCTCCATCTATCTTTATTCTAGTATAATATCAGGTGGAACAACAAAGAATATTGCATGAATGTTATGGGGGCTCTACTTTCCTTGAGTTGCAGAAATGCTTCATGCAATGCTTTCTCAAGATATGAGGCAAAATCATATTCAATGTTTGTCTTAGGGTTTTGGATCCTCATAGCCATCATCATTAAATTAATTGGCATTCACTCTTCTGCATCTATCCCAAGTACTTGACAAAGAGCAAAGTAGGTTTTCTTGAAATAAAATTGGAAATTTCAGACTTCAAATGGTTCAGTAGCAGAAGGGGATATGGGAATCACCCTATTGTTCACACCCCTTTTAATTTAAATGGGGACTTCATCACTTCTATGGGTTTTCCTCAATCTAGTATATTCTTCTATACTTCTTTGTAAATCAGTTTTAGTAAGGGCTTGTTTGTTTAAGTCAAAACATTCAATGATGGCCACTTTAGTCAGCACAACTAATGGTGAGCCATCTAGAAATCTGACAGACCTAGTAGTAGGATGATAACTTTGAGCCAATACTTTGATGAACTCTACATCTATAAAAACATTTGGGACAATTAACTAGGCCAAATCTAATGCCCATGGATTTGACGCCAGAATCTTTCCCTCCCTTTTTTCATAAAAGTACCAGAACAGTTCCCACCTAGAGATATGGATAAGGGCATCTCTACAACTGTGAGCCACATCATTAAAAACATTCTTAAATCCTCTCTCAATTGATTCAGGGAGTATATACATGATAGACTGGTGTAAGGACCTCTTTTTAACCTTAGATTCTTCCTTTTTAGTTTCAAGTTCTTTCTTCTTGGGTGGCATGATGTCCTTTTTAGTTTTAGGTTCTTCTTGTGTGGCATGATGTTTAACTATCTTACTTCTCCTAGTGTATCTAAAATGTAGATTCCAAACAATCTTGTACTCGTAAAACTTAATTCACAATTTAACTATCTTACTTGTCCTATACTTCTGAAATGCATAATTCCAAACAATCTTGTACTCATAAAAATTAATTCACAAGAGTTTTGTGCACTTACCCGAGTTATGATGGTTGTAGAGCTTAACCTCCTCAAACTTCTAGCTCTCGACACAATAATTTTTACAAATGAGTGCAAAGAGAATGTTGAATTCTTGGTTTAATGGCTTCTGAGCTCAATCATGTCAACATTAATATCAACCTTACACCAAATATTTTGCTCGTAGTTTGAGTTTGACCATGCACCATTGATTTTAAAAGATCAGATGGTTGATGTGATTCATGCATTTAATACCACTTTATCACCACGACTTTCTATAACTGCCACAGGATAGAGGGTATAAACTGCTATACCGCATGCTTCTTTGCATTTTAGTGTGAGGTAGTGGGATCCTTACCTCTATACCGCAAGCTTGACCTATTTAACCCGAAGTATTGTGGTTTACTTTAATGTTTACCACCATACCGCATGCTTGGTCACATCCTTTCACAGTATAGTGGTTCTTACCACCCTACTGCATGCCTTTATGATCTTCCTCGCGGGATGGCGGGTTATTCCTCGCTATACCACACCCTTCATTTTTCCTTCTCGCGGTATGGCAATTTATGATGTATTTAAATTCTCTCATACCTCCCAACCATGTCCTCATCATAATACTTCCGTGGTATGGTGGTAAACATCTTCATGTTGTCTATTACACACCGCCAGCCCGCCAAGGGTTCAAATTATTGCTACAAGATCGTGGTAAGAGACTGTTAAGGGATTTGGAATATTTTTAGTTGGACATGTTTTTGCTTAAGTATATATATGATGAATTTTTGGCTTTGTATAGGTCTTTCGGTGTCAGTCAGACTTAAAAAAATTATGTGTTTAGTAAAAAATAAAAAAAAGGAATATAAGGGTCAAGGCTTGGGTCATGAAGCTCAAGGTTAATTGTGATGATGGAACTAGGAATTTTTTTAAGGTTCTAACACACCTCATGATGAACTAGACTATGTTTTTCCTTCATCCTACTTGTGTTATGTTTTTATGAGTTCTTCTCTTATGAATATATCCCTAAGGAAAATTTGTCTGATACCTATAATTGTAAACATCTTCTTGGTTTTTGATTGCAAATTCTTTCTAATCTATAAACTGAATTCTATTTTAAGTTTCCATTTGCAGTTATCAACGAATTGGAAAGTCAATAGTTATCAACTTATGAAATCAATAAAGTTTTATTGATTCAAGTTGTTGATTTATACATTATTTTTTATTTGGACTTTGGGAAATTAAGACAAAGATTGTAAGGCACAAACTAGATGATAGTGATCATAATGTTCAAATTCTAGAGATAGAATATGAGTGCGTGCATATTGAAAAAGTGGCCAAGAATAATGAATATTTTTGAGTCTTGGTGTGAAAAGGAAAGTTGCAAATCCACTAAGTAGTATATTATTTATTTAATAGTCTTTAATCAAATTTTATAGGCAAGATATTTATGTATATAAGACATAATATGATTTTTTTTGTTTTATAGGCAACAAAAAGAGTGAAAAGAAAATGTGGAGAAAAAACAAAAGGAAAAAAAGATACAGTATCGCCATCTTGTAGAAGCCAATGCTTTTGTGATTCAACAAATGCAGTTGGTGCAAACAATAGTTGTGATGATGTGCAGCCTAGTAATAGCACATGGTGGTGTGCAGCCTAATATAGCACATGGTGATGTGCAGCCTGATATAGCACATGGTGATGTGTAGCCTAATATAGCACATGGTGATGTGCAACGTTGTGATGATCTCTTAGGACTAAGTCCAAGAGAGATTATTGAAAAATATCAAGGCAAAGGAACATCAGGTCTACAAATGCTTTTTTCAACATTAAAGGATGTATTTAATAATGTGGAATCCATAGAGACTAATACTGATCTACCTACTTATGCCACACCTAATGTGGCCAAGGATAATGAAGTTCCAGTTAATGAAAGTCATGAAGAGAGACTGCTTACATCTGTCATGCCTCAAAGTACACCTATTGCATCTAGAACTTTTGATGGAACTAGTGGATTAGCCAAAAATATTGGTAGTGATAATTTAATAGAAGATGTGGATGATTTTGTCAAAACAAAAAGATTGAGTCAAGATTTGTAGTATAGATCTATTGAGAGGAATGTAAAAGAAAGAAAATTAGAAGGAAATAATCCATTCTTGCTTGAGGTATTGAGAGATGGTGAGCCCATTGGGCCAAATATTGCAAAGTGGGCCACCGAGTTGGGTGTAAGATGTAGAGCCCATTTAGATATTTGCAAATCAAATTTTGTAGAGCAAGATCCAAAAGCTATGGAAAATGTTATACAAAAAATGGAAAATTCTTTTGAGACTAATGGTGGAAAAATGTCTAGAAAATATTACAAGCAAAGGATGAGAGTTTCGATTAACAATTATAGATACATGTGTAGAAAAAAAATCTTGTTGGGAAAAGAGAGGTTCGACTCTAGTCTATCTCCCAAAGAGTGGGAGGAATTGAGAGAAAGTATGCATTTTGAAGAATATTTGGTAAAGAGTAACAGAGGCAAGAGAGCAAGAGATAATGTGAGGGTTGTATATACATTTCGCTGAGGTTGGTTGCATGCCAAAATGGAGAAATTTTCAATAAGTGTATGGATTTTTGGCTCAATTTACTTTGTGTTATTTATTTTGATTTTTTATTGAATTGACTATAGGTTGAAATTGACATTGATTTTAGGTGGAAAACAATAATAGAGAAGCAGGTGCAAAAGATATTGTCAATTATATGGCAGCACTAGATGCTAGTAAATCTAAGAGTAGGATGAAGTTGAAATCTAATTTGTCAACAAACATTTCATAGCCATCTGTTCAATGCCTAGTAGGATCCTTTGTAGATCATGTCAATTCATATGAACAAGGGTACTAAAAGGTAATGAGTTACATATTAGGTCTCGATCGCCAAGTTATGCAGTTGGTTGAAATCGTTAACCCTATGGTTTCTACATGGAATGAGCATAAATCCATGGATTCATATGAGGTAAAGGCTCTATTGATCTCATTTCTTCTTGTTTTGTAGTTCTATATATGTAAATTCCTCTTAATATGTAGATTATTGAAATCTGAGCATAGGAGAATCCAACCCAATTTTTTTATTAT
The DNA here is from genome assembly GCA_007258455.2 of Sequoia sempervirens. Lineage (NCBI taxonomy): Eukaryota > Viridiplantae > Streptophyta > Pinopsida > Cupressales > Cupressaceae > Sequoia > Sequoia sempervirens. The sequence continues at coordinate 1,011,853,139 of VDFB02281492.1, read as the reverse complement.
TGGAGTGATCCAGAAAATGTTCTTTTGGACAAATTTATAGCTTGCATTCTTTACTTGACTATTGAATTCTTTGTATATTTTTTTGCACGATGGTTAAAGCACATGCAGAGCAATTTTTTCAAAGTAATAGGAAAACAAAAATGCCTTCAGGGTTTCAACAAAGCTGTCGATATTGATAGTGATGAAGTGGAAAATAATGTGCAACATAGTCATCTTAGTTGTCCTGAAGTCGAGGTGATTAATATAATAGTTGTTAGTTATCTGTCCCAATGTTTTGTCATTCTTCATGCTTAAAATGTTCTTTTGGACAAAAATTTATAGCTTTTGCATTCTTTACTTGACTTATATTAATTTTTGCATGATGATTAAACCACATGATGTAGAGCAATTATATGAAAGGACAAAAATAAAAAGACCCTATCAATAGAACTCTCTGCAAAGTTGTACAAATTAATGTTTGCAATGATGTTGATAGTGGTTATGATGATGAACTCAACGAGCATGCACATGATATTCATAGTGGTAGTCATGTTGAACTCGAGGTGAGTGCTATGAAACCACATGCAAGTAAGTACTATTCAAGTAATGGTTGTTTTATTATGTAAATAAGGGTAATCATTACCTATTTGATACAAGCTAGATATTGGAATAGTAGTGAAGTGTAATTCGCTAGTATACATAGATTAAGGAATTAAGGGAGAACATATAACTTACATATGGAATCTTAGAGCTTAGTTGTAATAGAGTGTTTTATAAAAGCACATACAAAAACTGATTTATTCCAAGACATAAGATATTACATAGAGTTGTCAAAAACAATATAATGTGTATTTTTTAATTTTTGTAGATATACAGTTCAAGTGTTTGATCTGCATGATGGTGTTGCTACGGGCATTGGGCAGATTCAATCACTATCTATTGTACATAGAGTTAAATTGAAAGGAACAACATGTCTCAATTAACATACCCCTTCCTCATCTAGAAGAAGTAGATGGAGTTGTTAGTCTAAAAGAGAAACTAGGGACCTTCGTACGATGGCCACTAAAATATTTGAAAAAAACCACAAAGAGTTAGATGTAAGTGCAAAAGAGAAAAAGAAGGGTTAGCAGTAGTAGAGTGTGGAGAGTGAAGTTGCAGATAGAGAATGTACCGAGCCTGAATAAGTTCAACCCAAATAAAAACTAGAAAATCTAATTTGGGTGTACATTCTATGAGTAGAAGAGAGAATGTTCTATCTTATTGCACCTGTAATGTAAAACCCCTTGATTATGTTTTTCTCTTTTTGTTTGGGTTTTGCTCATTCAAACTAGTGCATTATAGAAGAGGGGATATGTTGTTGTGTAAGTAGTAGACGTAGAGAACAAGGGTGCAAAAAAAAGTAAATACAAAGTAGATAAAGAGGTGTAGAGAAGAGGAAAAGTTTTAGAGAGTGCAACATACATGTATGTGTAGTTGCAAATAAGCTGCAACATAGAATTATCATCAAAATTGTAATATCTTGCATAACCAAAAAAAAGGCATTGTGACTCAGTTTTCTCAGTCACAACACTAAGAAACACACTTTGTAATAGTACATTTTTCAAAGCAAAGACACATTTATGTCTTGTATCTACTATAAGAACACGTGTTCTCTATAAAATTTCATTATTTTTCCTTCTTAATAGTTGTTTCATTATGTGCAAATGAATTTTTTATTATGTTTTTTTGTGTTTTCATATGTTTAAACCTCAATTAAATCATTGTCTCATTTCTAGCACTTATAGGTAGAAATCAGTGAACAAAAACAATTAAATAAACTATTAAGTGACTAAATATACTACCAACTGACAAAAATAAATGTTAATAAATATGACTAAATATAATGATTATACAATTAATAAACAATGTATCAATTTACCTATCAGTTGATAGAAATCAGTGAGAAAAAATAATTAAATAAACTACCAAATTGATCAAAATGATGATTAAAATTATTGACTAAATAAACTACCAATGGATAGAAATCAACAAATAAAAATGACTAAATAAGTGACCAGTTAACATCAATCAATGACTAAATTAACGACAAAATATACCAGTGAATAAAAAAATGACTAAATAAGTGACCAGTTTAAAACATTCAATGACTAAATTAATGACTAAATTACACACTACCAAATCAATCAAATTAGCAACCACATCAACGACCAAATTGATCAATCAGATGACTAAATTAATGAGCAAGTCGATCACTCAAACGACTAAACCAATGACCAAATTGATCAATCAAGTGACTAAACTAACGACCAAATCGATCAACCGAATGACTAAAAAAAGTTTAGTCATCAATTTGGTCATGTTATAAATGACTGGCAATAAACTACTAAGTTGGTCACATGACCATGTATAGTCATTTATATGTAGTTTTTAGTATTTTTTTCAATCACATATTGTTGTTTCTGTACTAGTGATAAGAGAGATCTAACTTCATGCTTCCCCCAACTATTGTTGCCCACCCTCTTGACAAGAGCATTTCATACTGAGATGGAATGCCCAAAACAATTACACTCATGGAATAATCATTTTCAAGGAAAGCTTCCAACTTGAAAGGAACCTTTTTTACTATTCCAATTACAGGGACTTCCCTTGAGTCCATATCAAAACATTTTCCATATGTTTGACTTGCTTGTAACCCTAGCTCTCTCATGATTGCTAAAGGCATGATGTTAGTGGAAACTCCTAAATGTATCATGCAATTTCTAATTAGTTTATCACTTAGTTGCAAGGTCACATAGAAGGGATCTACTTGACTAGAGCAAGTAGTTAGGGTGGTGCCTAAAAAAACTTCAGGAAACTCAATGTGAGTTTCTTCAAGTTCAACTTCATTCACCTTTGCTTTATCTTTGTTAGAAGAGGTAATTACTTTCCCTCCATTAAAAGTAACAAATGTACCCGTGATAAGGGTGAGTGCTTTTTCCTTGTGCTCTTCTATCCTCATCATTTCCAATAAAGGAACAAATACCTTGATCTATGAAAAAAATTGAGTCATATCCACCGTGGTGTACTTTGGAATGTCATAGCCTGAAAAAAATTGTGAATTCACCTTTCCTTGCTTATTTTCAACTTTTTCCTCTCGAACAGGCCTAGCTTCCTTTTTCCCTTGATCACCTTTCATTTTTTGATTTTTTTCCTTGATGAGATGAGACACAACTTGGTTTTCAGGTTTCTTAGCATCCTTTGCCTTGATGTCCTTATTATTTATAAGGGTATATCCTTTTGTATCACTATTTTCTTCTTTTATAAAAAGGCTACCATAGTTCCCTTGATCATTGTTGACTATTTTGTTTTAGATCATATTATAGGTACTCCTAGCATGTGCAACAATAGTAGTAGTTAATGATCAAATCTCTTCATTTGAAGGTCTTCTTAGTCTAACCTCTATTTCTGATTCTAGATTCTTCACCATATCATTACATTCATTCTCATCATTAGAGAAAAATTGTTGATGATGTGAATGATTTTGATATCTTCTATCCTAAACATCAACCTCTGAACATCCCTCCTTTGAATAATAGTTACCAGTAGATGGGCCTATTCCGAACAACATGTTTATTCCTTGGGTCCTCCATGTGTCAATCATCACAAGCATCATATGACTCATGGATTTCCCCTAGGGATTGAGCAACCATACATTGTTGAGAAGAATGCAGTAACTAGTAGGGATCACACCAAGGTGTATCCTCCACAAAATTTGTATTATTTCTTTTCAAAGTATCGAGGGTTTTTTTGTTGTGCACATTCCTCTAATTATTATAGACAAGCCTTCCATTGTGCCAATTTGTATTATATGGCTGATCTAAAATCTTTGGAATTTGCTCTTGCCTTTGATGATTTGGTTTAACATATGATAATCCTTTGTCATTTCATGCAACCTTAAAACTAAGATCCTTCAGGGTGATTATTACTTTGTCAAGCTTATCCTTAGAAGGTGTTATTATTTTGTTTTTCAACCTCTGGGATTTTGTAAGATTTTAACATCATCTCTCTTGTTGATCTTTTCCAAAGCTTTCCTATTGCTTTCAATATGGATTGCAATCCTAAATGCATCCCCCAAGGAATGAGGGTTTTTATCTCTCAACTCATATGCCATTTTAGGATCATAAGTGTTACAATATAAAAAAAAACACATAGACTTAGGGGGCTTCATATCATTTGGAACCTTGTTGTAAATCCTATTAAACCTTGCATTGAATTCTACCATAGACTCAGTATACCCCTTGTTGATGCTTATGAATTCATTGATTAAAAATCTAGGGTCAATATTATTGCCATATTGCTTTCTAAATACCCTCTTAAAATCCTCCCAAGACACAATACTAGTATTAGGAAAATTTCTATACCAATCCCTAGCTTCACCAGTTAAAGACTGCATAAACAACTTCATTACAACATCTTCATGTTCTACCTCAAAGTCATCTAGCCAATTCAAAAAGGTATTTAAGTGCTCTTCACTAGTCACTGCATCACTTCTTGAAAATATAGAAAGGTATTTCCTCCAGTTGTTTGTATCTGTCCATCTAAAGAGGTCTCCTTCCAGGAGCATTTCCTACTCCAAAATTCTGATGACCACCCTAGTTTTGAGGGGGGTGTTTTTGCATATGTGGTTGTAGCGGTGTGGGAATATTTTGACCTCCCACATATGGTGGAATACTACTTTGCACTTGAGGACTGATCTGAAATTATCCTTGGGTATTTGGTACATAGTTTTCAACTCTTAGATTTTCTCCCACATACTGTGGTTGAGACATACTTCCCATACCAATATTTTGTTGTGGCTGCAGACTTTGAGTAGGGTTAATTTGAGGGCTTGCTGAAACACTAGAGATCGTAGGCATATAACTCATACCTGGATTACTTTGCAAATTGGAAGGGCCTACACCTCTTGATGAGGAACTTCCCACATAGGCTACACAAGTCATTGTGGTGAGGTGGAGCTTGGTTGAGGATTACTCCATGTACTTAAATGAGAGGTATTCAAAGGAAAACTTATTTGATGGTAGTCCTAGCTTAATTTTTGAGGTGTAGTTATGGAGGTGCTCGCAAAACTTTGTGCAACTTTCATACTATTAATCATTCTCTTCATATCATCTCTATTTTTTGCAACCTCTTTGATTCTCTCTTGTTTCAATCTATCAATTTCTAATTACATATCATGGGTTTCTTTTAATAGTTCCTCTTTGGTTTGAATTTCATTATTAGGAATAGGGGCTTGTGAAATAGATGGAGGGGATTGAATAGGTACTTTTGAATGTATACTAGTAGTAAACTAGGGATTAACAGGGTTTTCAAAGGAAAATGTATGGCCTTTTGAAGCAGCAAGATTTCCATAGAGTTGTTGTATCACATAATTTCCAAGAGAAGGATTTTTAATCCAAAAGTTTTTGTTCAAGGTCAACCCTACTTGGGTTTAGTTCTATGTTCCTTGTTTTTCTCTCTCTTTTTTGTGAGTTTGTAGGCCCCAATAATGGTGTATCCAATGCATCTTCCTCATTTAAAAGAGCATATCTTTCTTACAAATAATCAAAGGTATCTTCACTATGAAAGATATAACCAGTATTTTTGTCAAAGATAAGATTAGACTTACTTACACCTTGGTGTCTCACATCCTTGTTTTTCCATGAACTGTCTTGCCTCGTATGAGTCCCTTTTCAAGTCTCCTTGTAGGGTCTATATTGTGAATGGATCTTCTGTCATGCATGATGACAACTTCATGATACTTTCTTCTTTTCAACTAGTCTTCTTCCAGTATGTAGTAGAGTATCAAAGCTGCCAACCAAATTAATAAGAATAATATTCTTTTTAAATGCACTTTGACAGAAACACTAGACTTGACAACTTCTTAGAATCTTCCTTAATAGATTGCTTTGGATAAAAATTTTGACTCAATCCTTCTAGATGTAGACAACTGGGTAGAAACACTTGCTATCCCTAGTAGAGTCACTAATTTGTTGGTGTTTTCAACTAATTGTCTAGGTTTTCCTAAAGATTAGCTAGGTCTTATGCTCAAAAACCCTAGGTCAGTGGCCAATGAATAGGAGATAAGTTTTATAATTTTTTCCTCTACACTTTAGGCTTTGCAAAACCAAGGTGGGTTCCGCTATAACATCATTCACCATATAACACTTATTTGTAATGATTACTTTGATAAAATATTCTTCACACTAATATGGTGGAAGGTAACTTTGATGGGATAAATCATCTTTGTAACCCTCTATATTGCATGTGATTCTTTGTAGAGTGGTAGCGAGAATGAAATAGTAAAATTACATAAAAGTAAATGCTTTGATTTGATTTAATGTTTGATTCTACCTTAGCCTCAAACTATTTGAATCACTTTGACCAGTGCCTTATCCATAATAGAGTCTAGAAATGAGGTAAACTCCTACAACATACCAAGTCTTGGCTTCTTACAACCTCACTACCTTACAATGAGAAACCAATAAGAGAACAATCTTGTAACATTACTTACAAATCCATACTGCAACCACACAATCTTTGATGAATAAATTAAAAGAAAAGTTATTGTATCCCTTGAGTAGAAACTAACAATATAAACACCCATAACATGAAGTATGAAATGAAGACAAAAGATAGCCCTTGATTATACTAATCCAAAAGATAGTGAGTAGAATGGTGGAGAGTAAAAAAAATTAATATTCCAATTTTAAAACTTATAACACTCTTTCTCTAAGTTTTAGAGGACTTATCTATTCAACTTGAATCTATACAAAGACTTACAAAAATTAAGAATCAAAACCCTTTGAAAGACCACACAAATTTCCTTTATAGTTTAGGCATAACTCAAAGACCAACCAAGTACAAACCCCAAAACCAACTAGGGTTTGCAAAAGATATCTGATCATGTTATAAAATTTGACCATACCATGTGCAAAATCCATCATGCAAAACTAACTGATCAAATACATTAACTCCACAACAACAAAAAGAAAGAAACGTTTCTTGAGCCACACACCTAAGTGTCCTTTGTCCTATAGCAGGTCGTGAGAATGGAAGAAGACACACATCTAGGCAGGAATCCAAGTTGAAACCATAGCAAAATCCATGCAAATATCTACCTGTGAGCATATTTGAGAAGCAATCCCACCCTAAATTTTCCAGGTATCCATGTCAAGCCACCACATTAATGAGAACACAAACCATGATGGAAACCCCCATGATATCCACAACAAATCATGACAAAGGATGGAGCTTTGATTGGTGGAAGGTCGGTGACACATAAAGAAGGTATGGGAATCACTTCATCTTACTAGGAGTAGGTAGAAACAATAATAAATACGCATGTCATCCTCCAAAAATCAACTCTAGTAGCTGAGGAAGTAGATGAAGCATTAATTGTGCCATGCAAAAAAGCACGCCAAATTGTGAGGATGATTGATCCTTTGGGCTTGAAAGAAATGCTTGTCCATGAATTAAATTGTCTGCCAGGATGAAAACACTACCTTCGTCAGCACCGAGCATTGTTTCACCATACCTCATACTTATACATTACACTAGCATCGATGTCAAGCTTCAGAGATTGGGCATAGCTCTTGTAACTTACCTAGAGGCAAATGCAAAGTGAAATGGGGATCTCCAAATGGTGAAGCTTGAAAGCAATTCAGGGTTGGAGGTTTGAGGTTTTGAGGTTGGACATACCTCTTATTGGTAGTAGAAAAATGGTAAAGGGAAAGAGTGAACCCCAACACCTGAAATCAGGATATTAGAGATTAGGGTTATAGAGTAGGGCTTACCTCCCATGAAAGGAAATTAAGAGGTAAGGTTGCAACGTGAAACTCGAAAGCCTGAACAAAAAAGACTTAGTTGATTTCATGCAAACAATCAAGGTTGGAAGCCTAAAACCATGAGAAGGAAGGAGGGGAATGAGAAGAAGATAGAAAGAAAGAATATCAGGCATTAGGAGGATGCCTTACACCATGCCACCAAAATGCATAGAGCTTAGAAGAAAATATTCAAGGGTGAAACTTCTAATTATAGTCAAGACATTAGAGATTGGAAGGGTGGCTTACGTCTTACCATAACAAAGGTAAGAGGTGTTACGGGTATGGTTAATCCCTGATACCTGAAAGGAAAATACTTGGTCACCTTTCAAACCACATCAAGGGTCGATGGGAATGGCTACCTCTTACCTCATTAAAGGTAAGAGGTAAGAGGAATGGTTGAAGTTCGATCCCTAAGGAAGCAACACTTAGTTGATTTTTTGAAGAAAGGGATTGGGGAAAAGGATAAGGGTTAAGCCCAATGGCCGAAACTAAAAATGTCAAGGTAGAAATGGAAAGAAAGGGAGAAGGAGAACGAGATTGGGAGCAACGAAGAAGGGATGCAAGCAAGCAGAGAAGTGAAAGCTTGAATTACCAAGAATTTCATACTTCACCAATTTTAGGGCTCAACAAATAAGGCATTTATTGTAGGATAGAAAGGGAGTACTTGGAAATTACTAGAGGCACACAAACATGACACACCATTAGGATTTCTCAAATCGGTTGTAAGTGATGTGTACCATAAGGGGGGTGGCATAAGCTAAAAATAGTCCCAAAAATCTCTTAATGAAGTTTTAAGGGCATTTCTCTTCCTAACTCTTCTTCCCATCCTATTAATAATCATTTTATTCATAATTCATTCCTCACTCTTCTTGAGGAACTATAGAGTGTTAATAATTCTTTGCAATGTTTTAACACATTTGATCTTACTTCAAGTTCTAATATCCAATGCAAAAACTTAATGTTATCACAAATAATTTTCCTTAAACCAACATGGATTGAGAATTATGGCTAGAAATGGACAATCATGGGGAAATATTTTTATTTAGACTGGGCATCCCTTTTGCTTTCCAATCTTCCTCATCTATCTTTTGGCGATTTTTTCTTTCTTGCATTAAAAACAAGCTACAATATTAGATTTCCAAACCCCTTTTGTTAGCCCATTCAAAGCCACTTACTAGAAGTTGGACTAATTCCTTAATAAATTCCTCTAAGCCTCAACAAAGCATAACAAAATCTTTCATTGAATTCCCTAAGATTTTTTTTGCATCCCATTAGATTTTGGTGGCCTTTATCTTATTGATAGTTATAAATATGGTCTAGCCTTATGTTGCAAATTGATCATATGTACCTTGGAGGGCTAAGAAACCTAGAAAATTATTCTCTAACATTGCATAGCTTCTAGCATGTCCTTTGGCAAAAATTTTGGCATGGTGTATGCTTTCAAGCCATTATCATCATGAAGGTACCAATTCAAATACAAGATACCTTTATTTCCAAGAGAATCTAGCATTGCTTGGGAGGCTATCAAGTCATGACTCATTTCAAATAGGAATGGATTAAAAACTAAAATCCCCATCAACCAACATTCCTTATGGTGGTCTCATATGATCATTGCCAAGATCAACCCCTTGCCAAAGTTCCTTAGGCATATACCTCAAGGCTCTATAAATGCTTGATTTACACTTTTTTCTAAACTTTTCTCTAGAAATACTAGGACCTAACTTTCTTGGTTAGATTTAAAAATTGGATTAAAGCTTGGTGATCAATACTTGGAGTCTTATTAGATTATCTTGGACTTAGTTTCCACTTAAATTGTTCACAAGGTGAGAATCCACTACATCAAACCATGGTGGAAGGATTGGAAGCAAAATTTACATATACTCCTTTAGGAGTTACAAACCTTAGAAAGTTTACTAACATGAATCTATCCTTACCTACCTATGTTGACCAATTTGAATGCAAGGTGGAATCTTTAGTTTTTTTCCCTCTCACTAGAATGTGGGTTTCAAACCATTTGGGATACTTTGGTTGAAGCTAAATTGGTTCAATTCGCCTAGTCTCTTCTCTACCAGGGTCTCTGAATGGGATCTTAACTAGCTTAGTTTAATGTGTTAGTGTCACAGTAAATCCTTTTTTAGTCATTCAAACACTTTTAAACATCTCTTCTGGTTCTATCCCGAGGGCCATGTCGCTTGGCATTGGATTCATGGTTTCTTTTAGCTATTCCACTCCAATCCTTTTTATGACATATGATATTTCCATGTGACCCACCCATGATTCCTACTAAATATAACTAGACATGGTATGCTTTCAAAATGGAGATTCTATTCTCAACTTGGAAGGATAAAAATCCTATTTCTTTGTTGGTTAATCCATTGATAAGAACTTTTTCATGTATGCTAATGCTAGTATCTATTCTAATGTTAGGTTATAGATCTAGGTCCAATCCAATAGGGTGGCCTTGGTAGTTGCTCATCTGCATACTTTAGTTAAGCATTGGGAGAATGCCCCTAAAAAACTTGGTTGTGTGCCTCCTTCGTTTGCCGATAAAGATGCTTCTTTGCCAAGGGCATGTTTGTTTGTCACATGGGCATCAATATGCTCAAAATCATGGTTCCAAATGACCACCATGGTTCTTACGTGTTCTCCACATCTTTGGCACCATAGGTGGACATTGCTTTGTCTCTCAACATAGACATGTTGGCTCGTTAGACAATGAAATCTTTTCCCACTTAGACCTTGCCATCTCGCCTATGTGTGCTTCTTTTCGGCAAGTTGTATATAAAGACCATGATGATGTCCTCATGAATTGGGAGCCCATTGTTCATGGTTGATACCTTCTAGATGTGTGCTTCTTTTTAACAAGTTAAGTAGGTATTTCCTGAAAACAATTTCTTTAATAAATTATGTCAGTAGGGGTGAGGAGCCATAGTCTATGAAAGATTTATGTCCGTTAGTTTTTAAATGTACATAGTACAACTTCGAAAAGATGCTCGTGTCATAAATTGATTGCATGCGCGAGCTCAGAATGGTAACGACTATTTTCATTTATTTCTACCTATTAATGACTGAATGTGAATTTTTCTTGTACGTACACATCGATCTATTTAACGATGCAACAGGCGCAACAGTGAAGCAAACAAATTGAAAGAGATCCAAAGTGGCACTAAGCAAAGCAATGGGCATGTGCAGAGTATTGCTGCTCAGTGTTGCAGCTGTGCTTACCATTGCAGGGCAAGCAGAAGCATTCGCTATGGTTTTGGGCAGCGTTTTCTGTGATCAGTGTCGGGATGGCCACCATTATCTACCCATTAGCGGTAAGAATTATTAAGCACTAGCTTTGTAAAACAAAAACTTGAAACACGGTAACATATAAACTGATGTTATTGCTGAATGTGGGTTGAATTGCAGGAGCAAAAGTGGAACTAGAATGTGAAGGGCAGGTAGTGAGGAGTGCCACCACCAATCTCAAGGGAGACTACGTTATGGAAGTGGATGGCACTCCAGATCTGTCTGCATGTTCAACGAAAGCCACACAAAGCCCTCCATCTTACGAGTGCAATATAGTGGGCAGCCCTGCAAAGTCTCTCAGTCTGACCTTCAACTTCTTAGGCATGGAGTTATATTCTGTCGATCCACTCTTCTTTTACCCCGCCAAGACCATTTCATTATGCGGCAAAACCCCTCTTCCTCCTGCAATCACCTTTCCTCCTCCATCACCAGTCTTCTCTCCACCGCCCGCAATCACCTATCCTCCACCACCACCACCGCCTGCAATTATCTATCCTCCTCTTACTTCTCCGGTCTTTGGCTCCCCGCCGCTGCCATCTTTCCAGGCATCTGCTTGCTCTTCCGAGTAAGTTTCAAGTTTTCATTGTTATGTCAATAATTCGAAGTTTGATGAAGTGGGTATTTAATGAAATGTATTGAAATGATGAATGCAGTTACTGGGTGAAGAGGGAATACAATTGCCATTGGAGAATAGTGCGCCCGGACAGCAAGGTGAGGGATGTTTTTGGGGAGGAGGCGGGCAAAAGGTACGGGCACAACATTACGCTTTGGCAAGGCTTGATTGCGCGGGGAGATGTTTATAAAGCGTTATTAAGGGAAGGAACAGCATCGCTTCTTAACTCCTTCACCACATTGAACTTTCAGTACAACAGTGTGAGCGTAGGAATGCATATGTACGGGGCTTTGCACTCCGCGTCTCCGCATTATGCTCTGAAACAGGCTCTCTCCTTCAAGAAAGCTAATATGGGATTAGGAGGGATGGTTTACGCTAAATGCCTGCTCAAGCCTTGCAAATGAAGTGGCTCGACATGCTACGATTAATTAACCATTAGTATGGGTTTATGTGATATTATTCATTTTGCTCTGTATTGATTAATGGCCATTTATAGGTTGTACTCGCCCACATAAAATGTTCTGAGAGCGATTAACTTTGGACGCCATGGGCCATTTATTTGTAGGTCACACTAGTTGGATAACATGTATTGAGACATAAATGCATATGTACAATTGAAGCGTTCTATTACATACAATCCTTTACTTATATCAGCCATGTTAATTTATAGGTTGTACTTGCCCACATAAAATGTTTTGAGAGCGATTAACTTTGGACGCCGTGGGCCATTTATTTATAGGTCACACTTGTTGCATAACATGTATTGAGACATAAATGCATATGTACAATTGAAGAATTCTATTACATACAATCCTTAACTTATATCAGCCATGCTACGATTAATTAACCATTAGTATGGGTTTATGTGATATTATTCATTTTGCTCTGTGTTGATTAATGGCCATTTATAGGTTGTATTCGCCCACATAAAATGTTTTAAGAGTGATTAGCTTTGTACGTCATGGGCCATTTATTTGTAGGTCACACTTGTTTCATAACATGTATTGAGACATAAATGCATATGTACAATTGAATCATTTTATTACCTTATATTTTATATTTGTATTAGATGCACAAGAGTCCAAAATTGTATTAGCAGTTAAAATACTTGAAATAAAAGTTAAGATTCAATTAAATTCATGAAGTTTCCATAGTCCATAATAATATTGTGAAAAGATTTCTGGATTAAAATTGTGTGTCAATTTTTACATCAACGTTTCATATCATACTCCATGATCCATCATTGGGATACAATGCAAAAAGAGAACAAAGAGTGAAAAATGAAGCAGACTTGGGAAGATATAAAGATGAGGGGGAAAGGAGGGATAGGACCAAAGTTCAAAAACTTACAATTCTAAAGGTCAAAAAAGGAGAAGACAAGGAAAAAGAACACTCAAGACAATGAAAGGACAAAAAATAAAATAAAGAACATAATAGAGACCAACAAATAAAATAACCTATAAATTAAAGGAAAAGAAAATAGACTGCAAAATGATTATAAAAACAACAAAAGATACAACATGATTAAAGGAAAAGAATACTCAAGACAATAAAAGGACAAAAAATAAAATAAAGAACATAATAGAGACCAGCAAATGAAAAAGAGAACAAACAAAATAACCTATAAATTAAAGGAAAATAAAATAGGCTGCAAAATGATTATAAAAACAACAAAAGAATACAATCATGTTGTATCTTCTGTTGTTTTTATAATCATTTTGCAGCCTATTTTCTTTTCCTTTAATTTATAGGTTATTTTGTTTGTTCTCTTTTGTTGTATCTTTTGTTGTTTTTATAATCATTTTGCAGCCTATTTTCTTTTCCTTTAATTTATAGGTTATTTTGTTTGTTCTCTTTTTCATTTGTTGGTTTCTATTATGTTCTTTATTTTATTTTTTGTCCTTTTATTGTCTTGAGTGTTCTTTTCCTTAAAAGGTGTTGTCTTCCCCTTTTCTAGCCTTCAGAATTGTAATTTTTTGAACTTTGGTCCTATACCTCCTTTCCCCCTCATCTTTATATCTTCCCAAGTCTACACCATTTTTCACTCTCTGCTCTATTTTTGCATTGCATCCTGATGATGGATCATGGAGTATGATCCAAAACGTTTATGTAAAAATTGGCACATAGTTTTAATCCAAAAATCTTTTCACAATAAGTTAAGATTCAATTATATACAACTATTCTTATCCAATATAAAGATTAAAACTAAACTCAAGGTTGCTATTTAGTTGATGTTTGATTATGTCATGATTCACATAATATTGTTGATGTTACAAAGTAATTTGAATATTAGAACTTGTATATTTATGTCATTTTTATTTATATATGTGTTTATTTTGAGAGAATGTCTTATTATAATTATATATCAACAAATGATATGATCTTGTGTGAAATTGAGCTCATTCTCTTATACTTTATCTATCTCATGCACATACATTTTCATACATTTACCTTCACTTTATTTGTTTCTATTCAATTCCCCACATTAAATATACTTGTTACACCCACCATGACGAGAGATTCATTCTCATCAACCATCTTAGGTCAGTCAGTCTTGCAAGTGAAGGATTGATCTTGCAACCAAGAATTCAATCCGTATTCAAAAGTCAAATTCTCATTTGGTCAACTCTTTCCTATTTTGTTATTGTTGTGAGCTAATGAATGTTGATTTGCATTGTTGTTACATGTATTAGTATTGAAAGGCATCTAGTTCATTCCTATCATATTCAAATATCCTTTCATCCTAGTAGCAATCATTAGAAGAATGTAAGAACCCTAGTTCTCCCCAACTGTATTTCTATACTTCTGAATGATAACTTCTGAATTTGTGTTTTGATTTTATTTTTTGGGTTTTATGCTTTTTTTTGTGTTTTTAAATGATATTTGTATTTTTTTGTATTTTATTGAAATAATGCCAAGAAAGAAAGAAACTAAAGAAATATGCTAACTACTAAAATGAACAACTACTGGAAAGAAAGATATTGACTATTGATTATTTTTCAAAGCCTTTACATACAAAAGAATACCTGAAAATCAAGAAAGAGTATCATATCAAAATCTGAAAATGTTGGCAGCAATTGACAAGACTGATAATGGTTCGATCTACTGCATGAAAGAGTTTCTCCACCTTGAGAACCTCAAGGAGTGCCTTTACTGATTTAGCCACCCAAGGAAGTGTTAACCTAGCCTTAAAAGACAAGGCGATTTAACCTCTAGTTCACATGCCAACTCTAGAAGTAAGTACAGTTGGTTCTGAAGAAGGTCGTACGACTCTTGGAATGTGTGCCCAACAGTTTATAAATGCAACCCTTTTGATCTCTATCCTTCACATTGAAATCTGCTCAAAACCCTTGATGAACTCTTCACCTTTTTGCACAAAGTTGGCCTCTGAATGAAACCAATCTGATAAGCAATCTTCAGCTGATGTTGCACAACCTTAGAAAGCAAGAACAAAGAAGAATGCATGTTCTCCAATGTCTAAAATCTCTAGAAATGCAGAAACCCTTGGTTTCTCTCCTCTAATGCCAAAGAACTCATAAAAGAGAAATTATTAAATGCTTAAGAGATAGCTTAAAATCTTCTTTGGCTTCTTTATATCTCTCAAAATTTTGATCCCTCCAATTGCCTTTTGAATCATTTAAAATAATATTAAATTGCACTTTAGCTTTATTAAATAATTTCCTCAAAGTTGGCGCCCAATTTAAATTATCACTAGTGGCCCCGTTTTTAATGACTCATGGCTCTTTTAGACATAACATGCAATTATAACTTTACAATATTTATTATTATTAAAGTCACCTTTAATAATAATTAAACGTTATAATTTGTGCATTACACCTTATTTCATCATGCCAACTGAACTATGAGATCGACACTACAAACAAATCACGTTCAGGTGCCCTGCTATAAATAGTAACACTAGTTTCCCATTGGCTGAATGACTTACTATAAATAGTAAGTATGCAAACTGAACCCCCAAAACCTCTGCAAAAGGGCAAACCTGAACCCAAAAAAGCTCTGGAGAAGAATAATGTCATCAACTAACCTAGTATCTTCCCCAAAAGACCCTCTATCCAACCCATTAGCCTACGAGGGTCAAAATGCTATGCCCTTATTATTAGTGTACATCAGGTTATGAATAGTCGGCTTGTGGCTATCTTAACTCTCTATTAAGTCATATTATCATGAATATATTTTTATTTAGTTGTTTAGGTCAGCCTAAGACTTATATAGGTGTGTCTAAGTCAACCTAGGTTATATCCTAGGCATAAATAGGTATATATAGGAAGTTGTGAGTCTTATTTCATCAAGTTGTGAAGTGTGTTCTCATTAGAGATATTTGGAGGTTTTCCCCCTCAAAGTGTCTTGTTATTCTAAGTTATTATCAAGTATTTTCAGCATATTTCATATCATATTCTTCTATTGTGCAAGCTATTTCATAACAAGTGGTATTAGAGCATGATCTTGGCATTGTAGAGGCAAGGTTTTTTCTCAATTTTGGAGGCAATTTTGGGAAGAGCATATCTTTTATATTTTGGCAAAAAAATTTCTGATTTTTAATGGGTTTTTGAATAACATATTAAAGAAGCTACAGTCTAGATTTTAGAATGATTGGAGTAGAATTAAGTGAATTATTACAGAATTAGCGTTTATACACTTTTTTTTTGAATCTGCATATCTCACACATCTTGTCGAATTGGAGTTTGATTTTTATTGGGTTTTTTAATAAATAAAAAAGGAGATTACAATAAATTTTTTTGGAGGAATTGGAGTATAAAAAAGAAAGTTATTGAAAAATTATTTTTTTCACAATTATCACTCTCCACGCTGCAAATCTGCTTATTTCTTGGAGATTTTTCTAGGTGAGAGTTATTGTGGCCCTAGTAAGTTACAATAAAAATTTCAAAAAATTTAAGTTTCATTTGTGTGATTTATTTCAAATTAGTGGTTCCCAACATGATGGGGCCTACAACAAGGGGCAAATAGAATGTTGTCACTCCGAGGAAGATTTCGGATAAGGATGGGGTAATGATAGAGGATATTACTCCTAATGAGGAAATAAATAAGGTCAAGGAAGACATTTCCTCAATGAAGATGGATATTTGTGACCTAAGAGGAGATATATCAGACATATGAAACATGTTGAACACCTACATGGTTGAACCAAGAAAGGAGTTCTCAAGCGACCAAGGTGAAAATTCTAGGTCAGCTACCGTTGACACAAGCTTTAGTACTCCTATGGGATCTAGAAATTTATTTCCAAAGGTGGATATGCACAAGTTCGATGGCAAGGATCCTTTAACATGGATAAACCAAATGGAGAATTTTTTTGAAGTACACCAAATCCCAAATGGAGAAGTGGTCACGATGGCTTCCCTATATCTAGAACCAGATCAATTCATTTAGTATTGTTGGATTTGCACTCATCGAAGGAAAAAGGGGCTCACCATCTCATGGTAATTTTTTACGAAGGAACTCCAAGCACAATATAGCAATAGCGTGATAGACAACTTCTACAGTCAGCTGGCTAAACTTCAACAAACACGATTAGTTAAGGATTATATTTAGCAATTCCAAAATCTATCCTTAAGAGTGGATACAATTACAGAGGAAAACTTGAATGATTTATTCTTGGGGGGTCTCAAGGATCACATTCAACATGAGGTACGCATGTTTAGCTCTAGCTCTATAAATGAGTCTTTTATCTTAGCACATAGGGTAGAGGAGAAGTATTTGATTCCTAAGAAGCAAGGGGATAATGTGATAAGAGAGAAAGGATATTCAACACAACCTACTAGGTTGAATCCACAACAAATTGAGGAGAAAAGAGAAAAAGGGTTGTGTTTCAATTGTCATAGCAAATACAGTCAAGGACATAAATGTAGTGAAAAGAAATTGTTCTATATTGAAGGTCCAAGTGAGGAAGAAGAGGAGGAACCCATACTAGAGGATGAAAGGGAGTCAAATGAGGAATCACATGATTCTCAACCAATCATTTCTTGTCATGCACTCTCATGTTTTAGTGCTCCAAAAACTCTCAAGGTGGTGGGGTTCTTAAAGAAGCAGAAGGTAACAGTGTTGATCGACTCAGGTAGTACTCATAATTTCATCAACAAAAAGTTAGCTACTCGTCTAAATTGTTTTATATATCTAGCTCCAGAGTTTCAAGTTTTGATTGCAGATGGTGGTACAGTTAATTGTTCAGTGGAAGTGTCATAGCATTAAATTATGCATGGGAGATTATCAACTTGATACCCCAATGTATGTGATATCCATGGGTGCAACAGATATTGTTTTGGGAGTACAATGGCTTACTACATTGGGAATGATTGAGATGAACTTCCAAGAACTATTCATGAGATTTCAATCAAAATGAAGGTAGTAGAGCTAAGGGGGTTGAAGGAAAAATCCCCACAAATGGTAAGCTCTCATCAAATGCAAAAGTTTCTTAAGAAAGGAGTGGATGGATTTGTGGCCCAGCTATGTTCATTAGAAGTCTCTCAATCTAATGCTCCTACTCATCCAAATTTGCAAGCTATAATTGATCGTCACTCAGTTGTTCTTGGAGATATATCTAAAGGACTTCCTCCTAAGAGGGATCATGATCATGCCATATAGTTAGTTCTAGGGAGCCAACCCCTGAACATCAGGCCTTATAGGTATCCACACATACAAAAGAGTGCTCGATAGAAAAAAATGTTGAGGAGATGCTAGAGGCAGGAATTATCAGGCATAGCCAAAGTGCTTACTCCTCACCTGTGGTGATGGTCCGTAAGAAGGATGATACTTGGTGCATGTGTCTAGATTATAGAGTGCTCAACATGTACACCATTAAAGATAAGTTTCCTATTCCAGTCATTGATGATTTTCTAGATGAATTGAATGGAGCTATGTATTTTACCAAGTTAGGTCTTAGATCTAGTTATCACCAAATTCGATTATGGAGGAAGATATTTGTAAGACAAAAATTTCAGACTCATGAGGGTCATTATGAATTTTGGTGATGTGCCATTTGGTCTTACCAATGCACCATCTACATTCCAAAGTTTGATGAATTCCATTTTAAGAAGTTCTTGGAGAAAGTTTGTGCTTAGTATTCTCATGATATATTGATTTATAGCAAGACTTTGTGAAGAAAAATTTAACATGTGGATCAAGCATAACAAATACTTGAAGATCATAAAATCTATGCTAAGCTATCCAAGTGTGCTTTTGGTCCTATAGAGGTGGAGTATTTGGGACACATAGTTTCACATGAAGGAGTAAATGTGAACCCTAACAAAATTAAGGCTATCATGGAATGGCCTATTCCAAAAACCCTTAAGAAACTGAGAGGTTTCTTGGATTGATAGGGTACTATAGAAGATTTGTAAAGAATTATGGTCGTATAG
>VDFB02281492.1:1011738895-1011833924 GCA_007258455.2 Sequoia sempervirens | reverse complement strand
GGGAATGGCTACCTCTTACATTAAAAAAGGTAAGAGATAAGAGGAATGGCCAAAGTTTGATCCCCAAGGAATCAACACTTAGTTGATTTTCTAAAGAAAAGGATCGGGGAAAAGGATAAGGGTTAAGCCTAATGGGAAAAACCTGAAATGTCAAGGCAAAAGTGGAAAGAAAGGGAGAAGGAGATCAGGGGTGATGAAGAAGGGATGCAAGAAAGTAGAGAAGCAAATTCCCATAACATCGAGAATTTCATACTTAGCCATTTTTAAGGTTCAAAAAATGAGGTATTTATTATAGGATAGCAAGGGAGTAAGGAAAATTCTAAGGGAAAACAAACATGAAACACCATTAGGATTTATGAAATTGGTTATATAAGTGATGAGTACCATAATGGGGGTGCTACAAGCTAAAAATAGTGCCACCAGTGGCTCTAGTTGGGGACATCTATTTAGCAAAAATAGAGTGAGGATCCAAAAAAGTCTAGAGAAGCAGACGAAAATCTAAAAACAAAATTGGGAAATAGATAATTACATTATGATACAATATGCATGGTTATTCCCTACTTATGAAAAGTAGGGTTTGAGGAATTGTTCATGCACTCTAAATTCCAACACTTCCTCATTCATATTTTATAAAAAATATGAATTCTTACCATGATTGTTGTAGATGACATGAGGGCCAATCCAAAGGGCCTCAAATTTACCATGTTTTCCCTTATCTTGGATTCTAGCATTCCACATTAATACCAAGTCTCCTACAACAAATTTCCTATTTGTAGCTCTCTTTTAAAATAGGCATTTGACCTACATTTTCCTTTTCAAGTTGATATTTTGTGTTGCACTTGACTCATCCAACTCTGTCAGTTGGTTAATTATGTTAGTCATGTTGTTATCAGTGTCATCTTCATATTCCTAGATGGACTTATACATTAGAAATAGATTTTTCATTGGTATTCTTGCATTTAGTCCATACATAAGCTCATAAGGGGAATTTTCTATATCCTTCTTGATAGTTGTCTTATCAACCCATAATGTTAATTTCAACTTTGAATCCCATGCTCTTTTGTTTTTCTTCATCACTCTTTTCATGATATTCATGAGGATTTTATTATTGGAATCAACCTGTCCATTTCCCTATGGATGGTAAGGGGAAGACTATGATATAACAATTCCATAACTACTACAAAAATCAATGAACTCCTTTGGCCCAAAACACACTGCATTGTCCATGATTAACTTTGCAAGAGTTCCAAATTGGATTAAAATGTTATCTATAATAAAATTGATGACAACCTTTCTAGTTTCCTTTCTTGTAGGAATTGCCTCTACCCATTTGGTGAAGTATTCTATGGTCACTAGTATCCAGTTGTGGCCACCACTAGATTTCTCATTGAGTTCACTAATGAAATCTATTCCCCATTACTAAAAAGGAGCTTCTACATTCTGTGTTCTAAGGGGTAAAGCACCCAAAAAAATTAACTTACCAGAATTTTTTTGGGAAGCATCACATTCTTTACTTTCCTATGTGTGTCAAAAAAGAGGGAAGGCCATCAATATCCAGATCTCAAGATCGTATGGGAAAATTTCTTTGCTATGTAGCGACCTCCACAAACTCCATTGTGCATTTCCTCAAGGATTTTCCCTAATTTTTCCTCATTTACACATCTTAACATCACACCAACCATGTCTCTCCAATATAAACAATCACCACTCATAACATACTTGATGGCTTGTAGTTTCAAAGTCCTTTTCTGATTATTAGTCATGTGATCAAGGCAAGACATTTTTCTCAGATAGTGTAGAATATCCTTATACCAAGGGAATCCCTGAACAACACATTCCTCTATAGGAACATTCTCATCTATTTGATTTATTTGACTAGCTTAAAGATTTGATTCAACCATCAAATTGGCTAAACCTTTCCCTTTAATAGGTGTAGTTATTTGAATATCAATACTAAACTCTTGGATCTTGTTGATCCATCTACACCTTCTTTCATTGACTTCTTGCTAAGTAAATATGTTTTTGACTACAAAATTAGGTACATAAGCCACTATCTTAGCACCCACTAGCTAGGGCCTGAAGTTCTTGACAACCTTTACCAAAGCACAAGCCTAATTTTCCATGACATCACACTTCAATTCTACTACTTGCAGTGATTTGCTAAAGAAAGCAGCAGGTTGTTCATAACCCTCATCATTTTTTTGTAACAAAACAACAACAATAGTATGAAATGATGCAAAAGAAAATAACTAAAAAGGTTTAGCAAAATCAAGTGACTTGAGCATTGGTTCTTCTTTGATGGATTTCTTGATGTCATTAAATGCTTTAACATGATCATCCCCCCATGCAACTACTTGTTTTCTCAACATCTTGGAGATGGATTTTGTAGTTTCAACAAAGTTTGTAACAAACCTTTTGACAACATTGATTTGTCTAAAAAATGATTGAATCCCCTTGACTATTCTAGGAATTGGAATTCTATCAATTGTTGCAACCCTTTCTAGATCAATTTTTATTCTTTCCTTTGAGACCATATGCCCCAACAATTTTCCTTTTGTAACCCAAAATGTACATTTTTTATGGTTTAATGAGATGCAATACTCCCAAGCTCTTGCAAATATATTTTATAAATGCATGCAATGCTCTTCCTCCTTTTTGGAATAAGCAATTAGGTCATCTTGATAGACTACCATGAATCTATATGTAAAATCTAAAAAAGAAACATCCATGGCTCTTTGGAATGTAGCCCCAACATTAGTTAAACCAAATGGGATTCTAATATAAACATATGTCCCCCATGGTGTGGTGAAGGAAATCTTATATTGCATTAACTCTTTCACTTTCACTTGATTATAACCAAAAAACCCATCCATCATGGACAAAAGCTCGCATCCAGTAACCCTATGCAACATGGCCTCCATATTTGGTAATGGGGATTTATCTTTTAATGAGGATATGTTTAGATTTCAAAAGTCTACACATAATCTAATATCCCCATTCTTCTTTCTAATTGGGACCAAATTTGAAACCCAGGTGGAATGTCTGGTAGGATTTATAATCCCACCTTCTCTAAGCTTCATGAGTTCCTACTACATTTTGGGTGCCAATGTGGGATTTATTGCCCTTTGTTTTTTCGTTAAAGGTTTAGCATCTGGCTTCAAAGGGATTTCATGCTAAAAAAATCCTCTTTGTAAGATTTTAGGTCATCATATGACCATGCAAACACATGCTTGTATTTTCTATGTAGAGAAATCAACATTGTCCTATTTTTTGAGGTTGAGCTTCTTGCCAATATATACTTTCTTGGGTGCATAATTAGTTCCCAAATTGATTTCGTCTAAGTAAGATTGTTCATGTGTAGAATTATGCTTCACATTACACTTATCAGAGTTATCAAAAACTCTTTCTAGGGCTACCAATCCTTTAGGGATTTTATTGGTCTTGAGTCAGATTACCTCATTTCCAAAAATAATATCCTTTCCATCAATTTTTCCACAAAATTCTAGAAATAAATTTCTTGGCTATAATACTCATCTATACAATGTAGAAATTTCAATAAATCAATATCATTGTTAAATATTTGTCAATTCTAAATGTTGTCAAGAATAGAGGGCCTCACTTGAATCTCAACCTTTGATACACCAACAAAAGTAGTATCATTAGGTCTCAAAGTAATATTAGCAAGGATATTTTCCATGACATTTTTTGACCTCTCTATCCAATCAATAGAAAAGGCATCAAGCATCTCAATTGTGTCCCAAACAACATCTCTATATTGCTTCAATATTTTTTTCTTTGACACATACTTAGCTCTAATTTGAGACACCACTAACTCAAAGTCACCCAAAAATTTAAGCTCCTTGATCTTATTTTTACTTGCCTTATTTAGTCCTAATAACAAAGCTTCATACTCAACAACATTTTTGTGCATTCAAACTTTAATGAGTACTTGTAGGATTTATCTTCTAGTGATATGAGAATCACTCATGCACATAATCCTTATTTTGAACATGCCCCATCAAAATACATAGCCCATAGGCCATCTTCTAGAGAATTTTGCTTCACCATTTCAATTTCCTATACACTCTCATCCTTTGTTGGTTCTGCATCTACAACCTTGAAGTTGTCCATGTCTATATCAATGAAATGCACACTCTCACCTAGATAAGCATCCTCATTGAGGTTAAGAGCTCTTTTCTCCCTAATTAATTTGTCTTCCCTTCCATTTATAGGTATGGTAGCATATACTAGTAGAATTTGGCAAATAAATGACTAGGTGACTAAAAATTTTAGTCACAACAACTAAAAATGACTAAATTCTACTCATTTTTTGCAACTTAGCTATAAATGAGTAAATAAATGACTAATTTTGTCATTGACTAAAAAAATATTTAGTCACAAAAATAAAAATGACTAAATAGTTAGTCATCAAATCCAAATTAGACATAAAATTTGAAAAATAATTTGGTCAATTATTGGCATGATATATTCATGCACACGATGTATTGGCACGACTATTCGGGTTTATTACAGATCCATTCATCTCATTGCAGATTCATTTGTCTCGCTTGACCTCACTTCATTCATTAGCCTGGCATGGGGTGTTTTGATCAATTATAATAGCTACTTGCATGGGCGATAAGGATTCAAAGAGGACCTAAAGACATAAGGATTCAGAGAGGACCTAGAGACTTTTGAAAAGGTGGGCAAGGGAAAAGAACTCAGAGTTTGTTGCAACAAATTTGAATTCACCAAGGCCCTATGTAGTGAAATCGGATTTGGGGATTCCCTCTACAATGAATTTAGAGGTAATTTGAAACCTTCATTACATTAAACACAAATTTGAAATGCTCATTACAATCTACTGCTCTTAATAATGTTCTTTTACAATCTTGCCACTATTTTGCTTCATAATGTATTCAAGCTAAATATAATAAAATTTGAGTGTTAGTGCCAAAATAGAATTTCGTCAAACAATTTTGATACATTTTCACTACAAGCAAAAACTGTCCTTGTGCAAAGTAAACATGTCCTAGATTTACCCACAAATCAGGCATCTAAACAAAGATGTTTCCTACAACAACTTCTTATACATGTGTAAAGATTTCCTTTGCAATATCAAATTGGCCCCTTTCAGCTAGCACAATGGCAGCCCCATTTGTAGCATAAACATTTCCTAGCCTTTATGCCAACACTTTACAATGGCTACCCCCTTTGTAGCATAAACATTTTCACTAAAAGTACAAACTATCCTTCTGCAAAGTAAACATGTGCTAGATTTACCCACACGAGGCATTTGAACAAAGATGTTTCTTGCAGTAGCTTCTTGTACTTGTGTAAAAATTTCCTTTGCAATATCAAATTAACCCCTTTCAACTAGCACAATGGCTGCCCCATTTTCATCATAAACATTTCCTGGTATCTGTGCCAACACTTAAGTGGCCCCTTTTATGACATTAAGATCCTCTTGATTTATTATTATACTCCTATTTTCCAAGAGAAAAATCCCCAAGGCCCATGGGAAATGAATGATGAGCATTTGAATTTAAACTTGGTTTCATTCCAAAAAGGGGACATTACATTGTACAAAATTTGTTTAACAACAAAATAATTTAATCCACCTATTTGGGACTGTAAAATAAAAAATAGACGAATTAATCCATTTTCAATTATAGGTTCTTTTAATCTAGAATTTGATAGAAATATTAAGCATAATTCATTGAAGGACACAAAAAATGTTCTAAAATAAAGGCTAAAATAGGTTGCCCATGAAAAACAAGAAAGAGGAAAAATGAAAAGATAACATACAGATGATTCATTTGAGGTTTATGATAAGATCTCATTTAACTACATGTCAAATGGATTTGGAAGGGACAAAGCATATTTGATTGACTAAAATTTTGAGGTAGCTTATCCATCATCATTGTATTCATCATCTTCTCTTGGAATATGTTTCTATAATGCACCAAGCCTAGAATTGATTGGGGGTGCACTTAAGATGGATAAGAACTCATCAAATGCTTTATGTATGCTTGGCAACATGAAACTGAAAATAGATGGATAAGAACTCATCAAATGCTTTATGTATGCTTGGCAACATGAAACTGAAAATAGATGACTGGCTTAAAGCAAAAGAAACAATTAAAGTAGCACACCAAATTGTATTATCATTGTATTCATGGCTTAATGCTTTATCATTGTATTCATCATCTTCTCTTGGAATCTGTTTCTATAATGCACCAAGCCTAGAATTGATTGGGGGTGCACTTAAGATGGATAAGAACTCGTCAAATGCTTTATGTATGCTTGGCAACATGAAACTGAAAATAGATGACTGGCTTAAAGCAAAAGAAACAATTAAAGTAACACACCAAATTGTCTTGGTTGATGAAGCAAAACGAAAAGCTAATGAAGAACAAATGATTCAAATGGAAAGGAGAAAGAAAGAGGAAGAACTTTGGCAGTTGATGCAACAAGAGGAGCAATTTGATGTGTGAAGGAATTATAGAAGAATAAGCATAAGGATAGGGATGATGACGATGATGAGGTCGGTCAGTCTGAGAAGAAACAAAATAAGGAAAAGAAGAAAAAGAAGAAGGATAAGGACCACAAGGCTTATGATTCTTATATGGAGGAACCTGATGTTTCCATGGAAGATGAGGCAAATTATATGAGTGATAAGGCACAAGATGATGCAGAAGATTCCCAAGATCTTCTTGCAGTTGTAAGTCTAGAAGACTCTGATGATGGCAAGATATATTCTCCACTTTCAACAAAATCACAAAGGAGACATGCATACTCTGATTCTGAAGATGACAAACCATTGCAGAAATAGAGTCTGAGAGAGGATTATCCATATGATGATGATGTCTGGGCTTCCTGAGCTTTAACCAAACCTAGTTCCTATTTTCCAAGAGAAAAATCCCGAACACCCATGGGGAATGAATGATGAGCATTTTAGTTTCAACAAATTCCAAGAGAAGATGATGCATACAATGACGATGGATAGGCTACCTCAAAATTTTAGTCAATCAAATATTCTTTTTCCCTTCCAAACCCATTTGACATAGTTAAATGAGATAATATCGAAAACCTCAAATGAATCATCTATATGTTATATTTTCATTTTTCCTCTTTCTTGTTTTTTATGGGCAACCTATTTTTGTCTATTGAAACTCAAATGCTCATCATTCATTTCCCATGGGCCTTGGGGATTTTTGTTTTGGAAAATAGGAGCTAGGTTTGGTTAAAGCTCAAGAAGCCTAGACATCATCATCATATGGATCATCTTCTCTCGTACTCTATTTTTGCAATGGTTCATCATCTTCAAAATTTGAGTATGCATGTCTCCTTCGTGATATTGTTAAAACTAGAGAATTTGTCTCGCCATCATCAGAGTCTTTTAGACCTACAACTGTAAGAAGATCTTGGGAATTTTCTACATCATCTTGTGCCTTATCACTCGTATAATTTTCCTCATCTTCCATGGCAACATTAGGTTCCTCCATAGAAGAATCATAAGCCTTATGGTCCTTATCCTTCTTTTTCTTCTTTTGTTTCTTCTCAAACGACCAGCCTCATCATCATCATCATCCCTATCCTTATGCTTTCTTCCATAATTCCTTCAGATGATCAAATTTCTCCTCTTGTTGCATCACCCGTTGAATTTCTTCCTCTTTCTTTTTCCTTTCCATTTGAATCCTTCATTCTTCATTAGCTTTTTGTTTTGCTTCATCAGCCAAGACAAGTTGGCATGCTACTTTAATTGTTTCTTTTGTTTTAAGACAGTCATATTTTTTTAGTTCCATGTTGCCAAGTATACATAAAGCATTTGATGAGTTTTTATCCACCTTAAATGCATCCCCAATCAATTCTAGGCTTGGTGCATTGTAGAAACAGATTCCAAGAGAAAATGATGCATATAATGACGATGGATAAGCTACCTCTTTAGTCAATATGCTTTTTCCCTTCAAAATTGATTTGACATAGTTAAATGAGATCTTATAAAAAACCTCAAATGAATCATCTATATGTTATCTTTTCATTTTTCTTCTTTCTTGGTTTTTATGGGCAACCTATTTTAGTTTTTATTTTAGAACATTTTTTGTGTCCTTCAATGTATTATGCTTTATCTTTCAATCAGATTCTAGATTAAAAGAACCTATAATTGAAAATAGATTAATTCATCTATTTTTGTTTTACAGTCCCAAATAGGTGGATTAAATTATGTAGGTGTTAAACAAATGTTGTACAATTTAATGTCCCCTTTTCTAAATGAAACCAAGTTGAAACTCAAATTCTCATCATTCATTTCCCATGGTCCTTGGGGATTTTTATTTTGGAAAATAGGAGCTAGGTTTGGTTAAAGCCCAGGAATCCTAGACATCATCATCATATGGATCATCTTCTCTCAGACTCTATTTCTGGAATGGTTCATCATCTTCATAATCAAAGTATGCATGTCTCCTTTGTGATTTTGTTGAAACTGGAGAATTTTTCTCACCATCATCAAAGTCTTCTAGACCCGCAGCTGTAAGAAGATCTTGGGAATTTTTTGCATCATCTTGTGCCTTATCGCTCATATAATTTGCCTCATCTTCCATGGTAACATTAGGTTCCTCTATATAAGAATCATAAGCCTTATGGTCCTTATCTTTCTTCTTTTTCTTCTTTTCCTTCTTTTGTTTCTTCTCAGACTGACCATCCTCATCATTGCCATCATCCCTGTTCTTATGCTTACTTTTCCATAATTCCTTCACACATTCAAATTTCTCCTCTCGTTGCATCACCCACCAAAGTTTTTACTATTTCTTTCTCCTTTCCATTTGAATCCTTCATTATTCATTAGCTTTTCATTTTGCTTCATTAGCCAAGGCAAGTTGGCATGATACTTTAATTGTTTCTTTTGCTTTAAGCCATTCATCTATTATTAATTCCATGTTTCCAAGCATACATAAAGAATTTTATGAGTTTTTATCCACCTTAAGTGTATCCATAATCAATTCTAGGATTAGTTGGATCTCATTCCGAGCCTGAGCCATGACTGCAAGACGTAGATATGCATCCATATAATCAGGAAACTTGAACAATTTTGGCCTATATAAAAGATTTTTTTTTTAGTATCATGTAGTTTTTCAAACAACCTAGAAAGATTAAATAGTTTTGTGACTTTATCCCATGGTAACTCAAGCTGAACAACACCTTCTTCTAGTCGATGGAAGAATTCCATATCCTTAAATTGCACAAAAAAAAACTACATAATTGGCACTGGGGCTTTTATTTATGAATTCAAACTAAATGTCATTTCCTAGTGCCTCCATAATTTTTTTTTGAGCCAACTCTAGTTCATCACACTCAAAATGAAGAACCCTAATGTTGTTTAACAATTCAATGGGTACTTCTTCTTTGCTCTTCTTCAGAAGAGACTTTTTTTTCTTAAGAGAATCTAAGGTTACACTAGGGTCTGTCGATATTAATAACTCACCCATCTTGATAAATGCATGGGCATCACATGGATCTATGCGAGTTTCCTTTCTTAAAATTTCTAAAGCCTTCTTTTCCTACCCTTGCAGAGCATATATATGTCATATAGGTTTTAAGCTCTCACACTTCTCAGGGTGGACCTCCAAAACCTTTTCAAATTTTGATAGAGAACTCTTAAGATCTCCCAACTTTAATTGAACCTGTCCACAAAATCACGTGGCCTCTGGCTTTCATTGACCGATGCCATGTAGAGCAACCAATGGTGTTATAATCACCTTTACTATGATAAGATCATGCAATATTATAATATGAATGATATTTCATGAGAGGGTGGTCAGTTGAAACAAGAGTTGTCTCAGTCAACTGTTCCACGAGAAAATGTTGCCCTATGAAGAAAAAAAGGTTTGCTAAATGATTTAATGCCATTGCACTATACGGGTATATTTAAAAGGCTCTATTCATCTTTTCCATTCCTTCATGAACACTACCTTTTTCACTAATTGTAAGAATCCTACAATTAAAAAATGCACAAAATTGACCATAGAGATTTTTCCTCATTTCAAATAGCAAAATTGCCAAAAAAATGCGTTTAAAACCTAAAAAAAAAGTAAATAAAATCATGATGATTTTTGTGCCAAAAAAATCCATGAGACTATAGCTTGTTGCTTACTATTATGCTTTGATATATTTTTTCCAAGCATCGATAGCTTGTTTGAAATCACCTATTTTAGGCTTTTAGCCATACCGGCAAGGTAGTGATTTGTTTGATAAAATGCTTTGGTAGGCGTATGAAAAATGTGGTAGCATAGACAAGGAAATGAACTTTGGAAAAAATTCCTCAAAGAAATGTCTTCTCATGGTGATGGAATTCCATGGCAAGAGAATTGTTATGGATTGTCATGGCATTCCATCACCATGAGACCACATTTCTTTGAGGCATTTTTTCAACCAGTTCATTGCCTTGTCTATGCTATTGCTTACTATTATGCTTTGATATATTTTTTCCAAGCATCCATAGCTTGTTTTAAAGCACTTGTTTTGGGCTTTTAGCCATAGCAACAAGGTAGTGAACTATTTGATAAAATGCTTTGGTAGACAATATGTATGAAAAATGTGGTAGCATAGACAAGGCAATGATTTTTTTGAAAAATTCCTCAAAGAAATGTGATCTCATGGAATTCCATGACAAGCAAATGTAATTGAAAGTTGCTCCTAGTTATTAGTTATGCAATGTAAAGTAATTGCATAATTGCGTAGGTTGACTTTGTAAAAACTATATTGTAATTGAAATTTTGTCATCTATCAACATCTAGTTATTAGTTATGCAATGTGAAGTAAAGCTTCGAGTTTGAAAGATGTGCAATGCAATGTAATAAAAAATGTAGATGATTATGAACAAACAATTGATACCAATTCATAATATACCCCTATATTCCAATCTAAAATATATAAAAAATCCAATCATACACAATATTATCAACAAATAATTGAGACCATAATTCAAGCACTAAATTAAATCTTCTTGTCCATTGACTGCTTCAAATAGATATTACAATATAACATAAGTCTCCTCGTATATGTTTCTATAAATGCCTATGATGATGATATCAAAATTTGGTCTTGGTTTCTCTTTTATAAGAGAAGAAACAAGCTTCAGACCATTACAAAATATGGCATGTTTTCAAAATTCAAGCCTCTTCATATAAACTAAACTAAACATTAGTTTTTCTTTAAACATTAACAAAGAAAGTAGATAACTATTGAAGTCCGCAACACTCATGACACCATAGTCCGTTAATCTTTGTAAGGCACCTGTGATCACTGAAGATATGTTCAAGGTCCTTTCTCCATATTAGTGTATTTGAATGCGCGGTTCTTCCACTGTGGAAACCCTAAGGCCTATTGTTCGAAGGGAGTACCCATATACCTTTGCTCCCACTCATACACTTTATAGTCATGTGGTCGTTTGTATTCTTGAATTTTCAATATATTTGCAAGGTGAATCTTCCATTGGTTGTCTAGTAATGCCCTGTCATCCATGACAAACTTAGAATATCCAACATCTAATGCTATTAATCCATCCATGATTAAGTTGAATCTATCAAGACTCAACTCACCATCCTTTTATATGTGAGTGATGCATTGTGGAACAATATGGCCAAATTCACTATTCCATTTGTTGAGTTCCTTCAAGTGGTCATCATCTTTCAATAGTTTTGGCACAAACCACTGATTTAGAGTATGAAATGAATCTATTCTTATTCTGATCTTTTGGTCCTCTCCTTGCATATATTTGAATTCATCTATAACTATTTTAGCCATCTGCTCTATAGATTTTAATGCTACAGGAGCCTCAGTACTCCTTTGTAAGATTCTATATAAGAGCGAATTTTCACCCCATGTGCAAATCTCCTTTTTTCCTTTATGTACCTTAGAAAACCAAGTTCAGAGGCTTAATTCCACCTAATCCCACTGCTTGCATCCCACTTGGCACCTGTTTTAAGCATCGATGGGCGTGTTTCTATCAGAGACGCCTACACAACACGTAGATGTCCTTGGCAAATTCCTATGGTTGAACCTGTAGAGGCATTACTCTTCTCATTGGAGGTGAAGTTGTAATGCCCCCTTTAGCCGACCGACCTAAATATGGTCATTTTTCTCCATACCTCCTTCAAATTCATCCCTTGAACAAATATTTCAGTTGGATGGATCTTCTAAGAACTTCTTCACTCCATTCACAAGCTCTAAGTAGCTTCTTCACCCTCTCTTCAACCTCCAAACACTTTACACATCACAACAACAACATCAACACTCCATCACTTCAATAGAGCAAGTGTGGAACAAAACACCATTGCAATAGAGGCTTGAGTTCCTCTCATTTTCTCCCCCATTAGCCTTGAGCACTCTCGGTGGAGGTGGTAAACTTTCACTCCTCTCCTCTATTACTTGGTTGAGTAGCATAACACTATTTTGTAGTGCTTTAAGTGCTCTTTACTTCATTTCTACTTTTTTCTCTATTTATCTGGTTGTCGGTGGAGGTGGGAACACCAAAACGGGGGTCTAACTGAGGCAGTCCCCTATACAGCCCCAACAATTTATCTCTTCTTCTTGTGTACAGGTATTGAAGACATTCACGTGTTGGAGGATTCATCACCTGTGTGGCTGTAATTATTTCTTTCCTTTCTATCTCTTTATCTTTATTGTCTCTACTTTACTTTGCCTCAATTCTATTCTATTTCTTTATCACATTATGTAATCTCTCAATAATTGGAGTAGAAGTAGTCATTTAAGTATTTTCTATGAAATTCTCACTTTCTGGTCCATACGAGACACCAGTGCGCCTTTGGGATGCCAAGCATGTCGCACTGTTGTCCAAATTCTGCACAATAGTCCTTTGGCTGAGAGCTTGTCAGTTTTTCCAAAAAATCTTTGTGACCTTCTCTTTCAAATTCTAAAACTTTCACACTGTTCCTTGAGGTAGATTAGGGAAGTTCACCTCGTGAGGCTCTCCAAATAAAGAGAACTCGTGAGTAGTGAATCCCTCTCTTCTAAATTTTGGTGAACCTGACATGAAGAGAAAATATTCTAAAAAAATAGTAATGAGTTTAATATCCTCTTTTATTAGCTCAATATCTATTTTTTTTCAAAATGTTAATTATATTCCATTTCATGCATGTGATAGTGACTTGGATTTACCCATGTCACTTGGTATCTTTGATCCTTCTCATAAAATTCCTCTTTCTTTAGAGGATATTTTGGCACAAGAAGATGAAATCATTGATACCTTTCTTAATATTAGTTTATCTCCTCTCCATTCCAATGCACTCTCTTCTAGAGATGTTGCATTTGTGAATGATGAATCTCATCTTTGTTTTGATGCACTCTCCTCTAGAGATGATGCATTAGTACATGATGAACCTCCTTCCACATCTAATTCTCCCTAGATCAATGTTGAGAATGTTTCTTCAAATAATTATTCCACATTTGATCCTATTTGGATTGATTTCGAGAATGTCTTCAAATAATTGTTCTACTAAAGTTCTATGATGAGTCTTTAAATGTTATCTATGTCTTTTCTACCCCTCAGAGACCTAAGAGACTAATCATTTATGTGACTCCAACTAGTCCTTCTCCTAAAAGGATTTGTTCTATTGATGGTGTTTCATTTGATGGTGGTTCTCCTAATATTCCTATGGCTCCCTCTTACAGAGTGATAGCCCATGTTTATGAGAATAGTAAGAATAAACAACCAAGCCTTCTTCAAGCTCCTAAACCTACATCTAAAGCACCTAGTGATTATGATCTTGTCGAACAACTTCAAGTTACTTCAGATAAGATCTCACTGTGGGACTTGCTACAGTTTGCTTCAATTTATCAAGGTATGCTTCAGGAAGCCTTGCAAAATATCCTCTTTCCTTCTTTCGCTAGGCCAACATATGTTAATGCATTAATGGCATATATTCGTGTGGATTCGTCGAATATTACATTTTATCCACAAGAACTCCCACCTCCGGAAGTATAGAAGCAATCAGACCCTCTAATGATCATAGTCAACATTAATAAAATTGACATTAGACCTACTCTCATTGATGTTGGTTCGACACTCAATGTATGTAGCATCAATCTATTGCCTAAGATTAATATTGACCTATCTTCTCTTAATACTTCTTTTGTTATGATTCGTGGGTTTGATAATGTCGGTCAACAAGCCCTAGGCATGATAGTCTCGCCTTTGAGGTTGGGACCAATTACTGTACCCACCCTTGTGTATGTTATGGTAGAAAAGTTACCTTATAATCTCCTTCTTGGTAGACCATGGATTCATGCTATGGGTGCAGTTCTGTCTACCTTGCATAAATCTATTAAGTTCATTTGTAACAATAAAGTAGTCACAATTAAAGCTGACCCTGAGGCTATGCGCTTATGTGAGATGGCAGTTGTTGGTCAGGCTTCAGTTGTGCCCACTCTTATCCCTTCAGTATCTTCCAATGCGTCGATGTTTACTCCAACAGTACCTTCTACAAAGGATACTCTTGAGATAAACATCCTTAAGGAAGACCCTTCTGAAGCAAGAAATCTTAAGTCTACTCCTTGTACCTCTTCTCAAAAGAATGCATGTCTTGGTGATGATTGGGGTTCCTTGGACTTTATGGATTCCTTCATTCAGAAATATAAAGTTGACCCAATCCACTTAGACCTTTCGATAACCTCATCCACACCCGCTATCAAAGATGATCATTATTTTGTATCGCAGGATGGTGTGAGCACAAATTGTAATGTTCTTAGTGTTGACCCTCCTTCTAAGGAAGATGATTGGGCTTCTATAAAAGAGGATAATGTTGATAGTCCTATTAAAAAGGATGATGGTGATCCCATAGAGGAGTATGATCCCCATTGCCAGAATAATTCTCTCTATGAAGATCCTCCTCCTCTTTATGCTATCTTCATGCCTTCTTCTTGTGAGCAGTTGAACTTTTCTCCACACTAGAAAGGGTTGCTTCTTGCTCCTCATCCTTTATCTAATCAAAAGAATATTTTGTTGCGGCTTCTAAAAGCCCGCTTAATCACTCTTCCTTCTCCTACACGTAAGAAACTTCATTAAAAAAAACATTCTTTATGTCCATACCATCGAGTGCCTGACCATTCCACTGGTGAATGTAAGGCATTGAAGGATAAAATAATTTTTTTTTTGCTTCAGGTGCCATCAAACTCACATTTAATTGATGCACCTACCTTTACTTCACCTGACAAGTGATATTGAGGTCTACCTCTATCCTGCATTTTCTAAGTATCTTGCATAATTCTCCTCCCCTGTATGTTGGGGGCAGTGATAACTTGTTTTGGAGATGTGCATCCTTCTTAGGACCCCTCTTTTTTCAATGTATTTCAAATAGAGCATCCCTTGAGTGGAACCTCTTCCTTTTCAAGGGTTCCTGAGGGATCCCCTTTGGAATTCTTTAACTCAAATGAATCCTTTCGTGTCTAGCTTGGGGGTAGCCCAAATAGACCTATTTCATAACTTTGCGTCTAGCTTGGGGGTAGCTTGACTAGACCTTACTTTTCAAAAAACACATCCCTTGAGTGGACCCCTCTTGAAATTCTTCCAACTTGATGATGGTCTGTGTGACTATCTGCTTACTTGCTCTACGGGACTGAGAACCTATCGAGCTCCTTTACATACCTACTTGGTGATACAGGCTCTCCTCCTAGAGTGGTGTTTGTTTTTATCACCTATCTTCGGTGATATGGGTTCTCCTCCTTGAGTGAAGTTTTCTTTTATCACCTCTTTTGTGATACAGGTTTTCCTCCTCGAGCGAGGATTGCTTTTATAACTTTTACTATGTGATACAGGCTTTCCTCCTTGAGAGGGGATTGTTTTTATCACTTTTACTTGGTGGCACAGGTTCTACTCCTGAGCAGGTTTTCCTTCCACCACACGTGTTGTTCATTTCTATCTTCCTCTTTTCAACTTTTATATACTAGATCGAAGATCTGCATCTTCTTCATCTTGAGTATATGCTCTTTCTTCAACTTCATAGTTCTGTAGAACTATGAAGTCCTCTTTTGACCTTGCACTCTCAGGTTCACCACATCACGGTCTGCTTCCTCAACAGTTCAGGTATACATTTCTAATCCTACTACTTCTCTGATCTACTTTATCGAGCACTCATCAGTATTCATGCTCGCTAAAGTGTGGGAAAAATGCATAAGAGCGAATTTTCACCCCATGTGCAAATCCCCTTTTTTCCTTTATCCACCTTAGAAAACTAAGTTTAGATGCTTAATTCCACCTAATCTCGTTGCTTGCATCCCACTTGGTGCATGTTTTGAGCGATGGTGGAGGCATTTCTGTCAGTGATGCCCACTCGATGTGTAGATGTCTGTGCAACACACTTACGTCCCTAGAAAATTCATGTGGTTGAACCTGCAGAGGTGTTACTCTTCTCATTGGAGGTGAAGTCGTAACGCCCCCTTCGGCTGATTGACATGAATATGGTTGTTTTTCTCTGTCCCTCCTTCAAATTCATCCCTTGAACAAGCATTTCAGTTGGAAAAATCTTCTAAGAACTTCTTCACTCCATTCACAAGCTCTAAGTAGCTTCTTCACCATCTCTTCAATCTCCAAACACTTTACACTTCACAATAGCAGCATCAACACTCCACCACTTCAGTAGAGAAAGTGTGGAACAAAACACCATTGCAGCAGAGGCTTGAATTCCTCTCATTTTCTCCCCCATTAGCCTTGAGCAATCTTGGTGGAGGTAGTAAGATTTCACTCCTCTCCTCTATTACTTGGTTGAGTAGCATGACACTGTTTTGTAGTGCTTTAAGTGCTCTTTACTTCATTTCTACATTTTTCTCTATCTATCTAGTTGTCCGTGGAGTGGGAACACCAAAATGGGGGTCTAACTGAGGAAGACCCCTGTACATCCCCAACAATTTCTCTCTCCTTCTTGTGTCTAGGTATTGAAGAAATTCATTTGTTGGAGGCTTCATCACCTACGTAGTTGTAAGTATTTCTTTCCTTTCTATCTCTTTATCTTTATCATCTTTACTTTACTTCACCTAATTTCTATTCTATTTCTTTATCACATTATGTAATCTCTCAATAATCAGACTAGAAGTAGTCATTTAAGTATTTTCTGTGACATTCTAACTTTTTGGTTCATAAGAGATGCCAATGCACCTCTGGGATGCTAGCACGCCATGCTCTCATCTAAATTCTTTGCTATCGTCCTTTGGTCAAGAGCTTGTTAGTTTGTCTAGAAAATCTTTGTGACCTGCTCTTTCAAATTCAAAAAAAATTGTATTGTTCCTTGAGGTAGATTAGGGCAATTCGCCCAGTGAGGCTCTTTGAATGAAGAGAACTCGTGAGTAGCGAATCCTCCTCTTCTACAGATTCTACACAAGGTTACCAATGTGTGGTGTATGGGCTGCCAGTTCTTAAATTGGGGATCCAATATGGGTAGATGTGTTTTCATCTGATCAATTGCTTGTGTCAATGAGTTGTAGCAATCATACACACTTTCCAACTTAAATTAGCTTTATCTTATGCTCAAGGACCTTCACTAAAATATTGCATATTTTTTTATTCACTCCTTCCTTACCCTCATTGTTGGCTTTCTTTAACTCTTCAATCTCCTGTCTAAGAATGCTCACTTGTTCAGTAGAAGCACTTTCTATATCAACTGGTGGAGCAGGAGGACACTGGTATAACATTATTTCCTTATTCTGTGAGGGGCTTGCTCCTTTCAATTGTTCCTTCAACTTCACATTTTCCATGAACAATTTATTGACTTCATCATTTAAAAAAATTTGTTCCTTTTTGTACTCTCCCAATCTAGCTTCCATCTCCTTAACTGCAGCTTGGGTGAACATAGTTGAATGCATTATCATGGTTGCAGCTTCTAGAGGAGATGTATCCTTTAATGTTTTCACCATAGTTTTCCCTTTCATTTCCTACACTACATATAGTAACCTTGGTTTGCATGTACTCTTTTGTTCGGCCTAGAATGCCAAGGTTTCAATCTTAGGGTTATACCCTATTTCACTTACCCCTTCATCTGAGTCAAACTCGACAATCAACATTGGGTCCTCCTGTGTTTCACTTGATTAAGTAAAAATATTTTCTTTAATTCCATACCAAGGACAATAAGCATATTAATTTCAAAATAATCTCTTTAGCCTCTTGTGGGATGACATCAATATTATCAATCCTTAATTCATTAAAAGTTTGGGCTACTATCTAGTCATGTTGGGATTCCTTAGCTCCCATCTTATTTATTTCAACCCTCACTTCAAACTCTCTCAGTTTTATCTTAACCCAAAAGTCTTTAAATTCAGGGGTTTTGTTAAATTCACCATCTTCCAAGAACTTGGAAGCTGCAACTACCTTGACATCCTCATGCATCTCTTTCTCCTTGTACCTCAATATTGGCTCTAGCTTCAATCATGTGGGCTTCAGTTTGAAGCATAGGTTGGTCCACTTCAACATCATCCTTGAAATGCCTTAACACATTAACTGCTTCTTCTCTATCTCTAACCCCCTCACTTATTTTATAGGAAACAAGTGGCTCTATCTCTTGTGTCTTTTGTTCTTTAGAAGGTGGTTGTTCATGAGGTGATCCTAGAGAGGCATGACATACTGAAATAGTATCTAGATTTGGTTTTGTAATTACAATACCACTCGACCTTTTGGGAGAAAATTTGGCAAGTCACCCTATATCTACAGGAGTCTTAATTAATTCATGAAACCTATCAATTATCATATCAATTCTCTTGACATGATCTACTTCCTCTATGAAATAACCCAAGAAATCATTATGCTTCATCTTTCTTTCTTCCTCAAGCCTTTTTATAAGTTCCCATTTTCTCCTCCTATCATATACTTGTTGAGGAGTGAAAGCATTTTGGAGTACATCTTCGTAGTCAATCTAGTGAGTAACCATAGCCTTGGTAAGGATGGTGGTCTTATAGAATTCATGTGATCCTCAAGGTCAAAATCTCTTTCCTTTCTAGATTTTAAAGAGTACCTTGATTTTAAAAATTTTTGCAACTCTTTAAGTGTATCGGGTCCCACTGATAGTTCCCAACATGTCAAATTGGGTAGAAATGTACCCTTCCTTTGTTTACTCATGACATCCTTTTCCATCCATAGAATCTACCACATGAACTCTAAAAAGGACAATCGAAGGGGGACAAGCTTTGGTAGTATATGTGGGGCCTGTGGGCACCCATAAATCCCAATTATTATGGTATCTAGTAGAAAAAACCAATAACCAAAGTTATGAGTATGGTCTTGCTCAGGTTTCAAAGCCAAAGGCCTTAACAATTGTAGCACAAGTGTGTGTAGTCTTGGTGGTTGGTGGCCAAGAACTCTCATAATTTTGTACGCAAACTCATCATAGAATATCACATAATTTGAATTCTTACATTTGTTGTCCCATATATAACACCATAGTTGCACTGGCAGCAAATTCCCCTACTTGTCAATCTGACCCAAACACATCCTTTTGCTCCATCTATCTTTATTCTAGTATAATATCAGGTGGAACAACAAAGAATATTGCCTAAATGTTATGGGGGCTCTACTTTCCTTGAGTTGTAGAAATGCTTCATGCAATGCTTTCTCAAGATATGAGGCAAAATCATATTCAATGTTTGTCTTAGGGTTCTGGATCCTCATAGCCATCATCATTAAATTAATTGGCATTCACTCTTTTGCATCTATCCCAAGTACTTGACAAAGAGAAAAGTAGGTTTTCTTGAAATAAAATTGGAAATTTGAGACTTCAAATGGTTCAGTAGCAGAAGGGGATATAGGAATCACCCTATTGTTCACACCCCTTTTAATTTAAATGGGGACTTCGTCACTTCTATGGGTTTTCCTCAATCTAGTATATTCTTCTATACTTCTTTGTAAATCAGTTTTAGTAAGGGCTTGTTTGTTTAAGTCAAAACATTCAATGATGGCCACTTTAGTCAACACAACTAATGGTGAGCCATCTAGAAATTTGACAGACCTAGTAGTAGGATGATAACTTTGAGCCAATACTTTGATGAACTCTACATCTATAAAAACATTTAGGACAATTAACTTGGCCAAATCTAATGCCCATGGATTTGACGCCAGAATCTTTCCCTCCCTTTTTTCATAAAAGTACCAGAACAGTTCCCACCTAGAGATATGGATAAGGGCATCTCTACAACTATGAGCCACATCATTAAAAACATTCTTAAATCCTCTCTCAATTGATTCAAGGAGTATATACATGATGTACTGGTGTAAGGACCTCTTTTTAACCTTAGATTCTTCCTTTTTAGTTTCAAGTTCTTTCTTCTTGGGTGGCATGATGTCCTTTTTAGTTTTAGGTTCTTTCTTCTTGTGTGGCATGATGTTTAACTATCTTACTTCTCCTAGTGTATCTAAAATGTAGATTCCAAACAATCTTGTACTCGTAAAACTTAATTCACAATTTAACTATCTTACTTGTCCTATACTTCTGAAATGCATAATTCCAAACAATCTTGTACTCATAAAAATTAATTCACAAGAGTTTTGTGCACTTACTCGAGTTATGATGGTTGTAGAGCTTAACCTCCTCAAACTTCTAGCTCTCGACACGATAATTTTTACAAATGAGTGCAAAGAGAATGTTGAATTCTTGGTTTAATGGCTTCTGAGCTCAGTCATGTCAACATTAATATCAACCTTACACCAAATATTTTGCTCGTAGTTTGAGTTTGAACATGCACCATTGATTTTAAAAGATCAGATGGTTGATGTGATTCATGCATTTAATACCACTTTATCACCACGACTTTCTATAACTGCCACAGGATAGAGGGTATAAACTGCTATACCGCATGCTTCTTTGCATTTCAGTGTGAGGTAGCAGGATCCTTACCTCTATACCGCAAGCTTGACCTATTTAACCCGCAGTATTGTGGTTTACTTTAATGTTTACCACCATACCACATGCTTGGTCACATCCTTTCACAGTATAGTGGTTCTTACCACCCTACTGCATGCCTTTATGATCTTCCTCACGAGATGGCGGGTTATTCCTCGCTATACCACACCCTTCATTTTTCCTTCTCGCGGTATGGAAATTTATGATGTATTTAAATTCTCTCATACCTCCCAACCATGTCCTCATCATAATACTTCCGTGGTATGGTGGTAAACATCTTCATGTTGTCTATTACACACCGCCAGCCCGCCAAGGGTTCAAATTATTGCTACAAGATTATGGTAAGAGACTGTTAAGGGATTTGGAATATTTTTAGTTGGACATGTTTTTGCTTAAGTATATATATGATGAATTTTTGGCTTTGTATAGGTCTTTTGGTGTCAGTCAGACTTAAAAAAATTATGTATTTAGTAAAAAATAAAAAAAAGGAATATAAGGGTCAAGGCTTGAGTCATGAAGCTCAAGGTTAATTGTGATGATGGAACTAGGAAATTTTTTAAGGTTCTAACACACCTCATGATGAACTAGACTATGTTTTTCCTTCATCCTACTTGTGTTATGTTTTTATGAGTTCTTCTCTTATGAATATATCCCTAAGGAAAATTTGTCTGATACCTATAATTGTAAACATCTTCTTGGTTTTTGATTGCAAATTCTTTCTAATCTATAAACTGAATTCTATTTTAAGTTTCCATTTGCAGTTATCAACGAATTGGAAAGTCAACAGTTATCAACTTATGAAATCAATAAAGTTTTATTGATTCAAGTTGTTGATTTATACATTATTTTTTATTTGGACTTTGGGAAATTAAGACAAAGATTGTAAGGCGCAAATTAGATGATAGTGATCATAATGTTCAAATTCTAGAAATAAAATATGAGTGCGTGCATATTGAAAAAGTGGCCAAGAATAATGAATATTTTTGAGTCTTGGTTTGAAAAGGAAAGTTGTAAATCCACTAAGTAGTATATTATTTATTTAATAGTCTTTAATCAAATTTTATAGGCAAGATCTTTATGTATATAAGACATAATATGATTTTTTTTGTTTTATAGGCAACAAAAAGAGTGAAAAGAAAATGTGGAGAAAAAACAAAAGGAAAAAAAGATACAGTATCGCCATCTTGTAGAAGCCAATGCTTTTGTGATTCAACAAATGTAGTTGGTGCAAACAATAGTTGTGATGATGTGCAGCCTAGTAATAGCACATGGTGGTGTGCAGCCTAATATAGCACATGGTGATGTGCAGCCTGATATAGCACATGGTGATGTGTAGCCTGATATAGCACATGGTGATGTGCAATGTTGTGATGATCTCTTAGGACTAAGTCCAAGAGAGATTATTGAAAAATATCAAGGCAAAGGAACATCAGGTCTACAAATGCTTTTTTCAACATTAAAGGATGTATTTAATAATGTGGAATCCACAGAGACTAATAATGATCTACCTACTTATGCCACACATGATGTGGCCAAGGATAATGAAGTTCCAGTTAATGAAAGTCATGAAGAGAGACTGCTTACATCTGTCATGCCTCAAAGTACACCTATTGCATCTAGAACTTTTGATGGAACTAGTGGATTAGCCAAAAATATTGGTAGTGATAATTTAATAGAAGATGTGGATGATTTTGTCAAAAGAAAAAGATTGAGTCAAGATTTGTAGTATAGATCTATTGAGAGGAATGCAAAAGAAAGAAAATTAGAAGGAAATAATCCATTCTTGCTTGAGGTATTGAGAGATGGTGAGCCCATTGGGCCAAATATTGCAAAGTGGGCCACCAAGTTGGGTGTAAGATGTAGGGCCCATTTAGATATTTGCAAATCAAATTTTGTAGAGCAAGATCCAAAATCTATGGAAAATGTTATACAAAAAATGGAAAATTCTTTTGAGACTAATGGTGGAAAAATGTCTAGAAAATATTACAAGCAAAGGATGAGAGTTTCGATTAAAAATTATAGATAAATGTGTAGAAAAACAATCTTTATTGGGAAAAGAGAGGTTCGACTCTAGTCTATCTCCCAAAGATTGGGAGGAATTGAGAGAAAGTATGCATTTTGAAGAATATTTGGTAAAGAGTAACAGAGGCAAGAGAGCAAGAGATAATGTGAGGGTTGTATATACATTTTGCTAAGGTGGGTTGTATGCCAAAATGGAGAAATTTTCAATAAGTGTATGGATTTTTGGCTCAATTTACTTTGTGTTATTTATTTTGATTTTTTATTGAATTGACTATAGGTTGAAATTGACATTGATTTTAGGTGGAAAACAATAATAGAGAAGCAGGTGCAAAAGATATTGTCAATTATATGGCAACACTAGATGCTAGTAAATCTAAGAGT
Source organism: Sequoia sempervirens (assembly GCA_007258455.2). Classification (NCBI taxonomy): domain Eukaryota; kingdom Viridiplantae; phylum Streptophyta; class Pinopsida; order Cupressales; family Cupressaceae; genus Sequoia; species Sequoia sempervirens. The sequence goes on along the minus strand of VDFB02281492.1, from coordinate 1,011,810,624 downwards.
AGGATGAAGTTGAAATCTAGTTTGTCAACAAACATTTCATAGCCATCTGTTCAATGCCTAGTAGGATCCTTTGTAGATCATGTCAATTCATATGAACAAGGGTACTAAAAGGTAATGAGTTACATATTAGGTCTCGATCGCCAAGTTATGCAGTTGGTTGAAACCGTTAACCCTATGGTTTCTACATGGAATGAGCATAAATCCATGGATTCATATGAGGTAAGAGGCTCTATTGATCTCATTTCTTCTTGTTTTGTAGTTCTATATATGTAAATTCCTCTTAATATGTAGATTATTGAAATCTGAGCATAGGAGAATCCAACCCAATTTTTTTATTATTGGAGTGATCCAGAAAATGTTCTTTTGGACAAATTTATAGCTTGCATTCTTTACTTGACTATTGAATTCTTTGTATATTTTTTTGCATGATGGTTAAAGCACATGCAGAGCAATTTTTTCAAAGTAATAGGAAAACAAAAATGCCTTCAGGGTTTCAACAAAGCTGTCGATATTGATAGTGATGAAGTGGAAAATAATGTGCAACATAGTCATCTTAGTTGTCCTGAAGTCGAGGTGATTAATATAATAGTTGTTAGTTATCTGTCCCAATGTTTTGTCATTCTTCATGCTTAAAATGTTCTTTTGGACAAAAAATTATAGCTTTTGCATTCTTTACTTGACTTATATTAATTTTTGCATGATGATTAAACCACATGATGCAGAGCAATTATATGAAAGGACAAAAAGAAAAAGGCCCTATCAATAGAACTCTCTGCAAAGTTGTACAAATTAATGTTTGCAATGATGTTGATAGTGGTTATGATGATGAACTCAACGAGCATGCACATGATATTCATAGTGGTAGTCATGTTGAACTCGAGGTGAGTGCTATGAAACCAAATGCAAGTAAGTACTATTCAAGTAATGGTTGTTTTATTATGTAAATAAGGGTAATCATTACCTATTTGATACAAGCTAGACATTGGAATAGTAGTGAAGTGTAATTAGCTAGTATACATAGATTAAGGAATTAAGGGAGAACATATAACTTACATATGGAATCTTAGAGCTTAGTTGTAATAGAGTGTTTTATAAAAGCACATACAAAAACTGATTTATTCCAAGACATAAGATATTACATAGAGTTGTCAAAAACAATATAATGTGTGTTTTATATCTCAATATAATGTGTATTTTTTAATTTTTGTAGATATACAGTTGAGGTGTTTGATCTGCATGATGGTGTTGTTATGGGCATTGGGCATATTCAATCACTATCTATTGTACATAGAGTCAAATTGAAAGGAACAACATGTCTCAATTAACATACCCCTTCCTCATCTAGAAGAAGTAGATGGAGTTGTTAGTCTAAAAGAGAAACTAGGGACCTTCGTACGATGGCCACTAAAATATTTGAAAAAAACCACAAAGAGTTAGATGTAAGTGCAAAAGAGAAAAAGAAGGGTTAGCAGTAGTAGAGTGTGGAGAGTGAAGTTGCAGATAGAGAATGTACCGAGCCTAAATAAGTTCAACCCAAATAAAAACTAGAAAATATAATTTGGGTGTACATTCTATGAGTAGAAGAGAGAATGTTCTATCTTATTGCACCTGTAATGTAAAACCCCTTGATTATGTTTTTCTCTTTTTGTTTGGGTTTTGCTCATTCAAACTAGTGCATTATAGAAGAGGGGATATGTTGTTGTGTAAGTAGTAGACGTAGAGAACAAGGGTGCAAAAAAAAGTAAATACAAAGTAGATAAAGAGGTGTAGAGAAGAGGAAAAGTTATAGAGAGTGCAACATACATGTATGTGTAGTTGCAAATAAGCTGCAACATAGAATTATCATCAAAATTGTAATATCTTGCATAACCAAAAAAAAGGCATTGTGACTCAGTTTTCTCAGTCACAACACTAAGAAACACACTTTGTAACAGTACATTTTTCAAAGCAAAGACACATTTATGTCTTGTATCTACTATAAGAACACGTGTTCTCTATAAAATTTCATTATTTTTCCTTCTTAATAGTTGTTTCATTATGTGCAAATGAATTTTTTATTATGTTTTTTTGTGTTTTCATATGTTTAAACCTCAATTAAAGCATTGTCTCATTTCTAGCACTTATAGGTAGAAATCAGTGAACAAAAACAATTAAATAAACTATTAAGTGACTAAATATACTACCAACTGACAAAAATAAATGTTAATAAATATGACTAAATATAATGATTATACAATTAATAAACAATGTATCAATTTACCTATCAGTTGATAGAAATCAGTGAGAAAAAATAATTAAATAAACTACCAAATTGATCAAAATGATGATTAAAATTATTGACTAAATACACTACCAATGGATAGAAATCAGCGAATAAAAATGACTAAATAAGTGACCAGTTAACATCAATCAATGACTAAATTAACGACAAAATATACCAGTGAATAAAAAAATGACTAAATAAGTGACCAGTTTAAAACATTCAATGACTAAATTACACACTACCAAATCAATCAAATTAGCAACCACATCAACGACCAAATTGATCAATCAGATGACTAAATTAATGAGCAAGTCGATCACTCAAACGACTAAACCAATGACCAAATTGATCAATTGAGTGACTAAACTAACGACCAAATCGATCAACCGAATGACTAAAAAAAGTTTAGTCATCAATTTGGTCACGTTATAAATGACTGGCAATAAACTACTAAGTGGTACACGACCATGTTTAGTCATTTATATGTAGTTTTTAGTATTTTTTTCAATCACATATTGTTGTTTCTGTACTAGTGATAAGAGAGATCTATCTTCATGCTTCCCCCAACTATTGTTGCCCACCCTCTTGACAAGAGCATTTCATACTGAGATGGAATGCCCAAAACAATTACACTCATGGAATAATCATTTTCAAGGAAAGCTTCCAACTTGAAAGGAACCTTTTTTACTATTCCAATTACAGGGACTTCCCTTGAGTCCATATCAAAACATTTTCCATATGTTTGACTTGCTTGTAACCCTAGCTATCTCATGATTGCTAAAGGCATGATGTTAGCAGAAACTCCTAAATGTATCATGCAATTTCTAATTAGTTTATCACTTAGTTGCAAGGTCACATAGAAGGGATCTACTTGACTAGAGCAAGTAGTTAGGGTGGTGCCTAAAAACACTTCAGGAAACTCAATGTGATTTTCTTCAGGTTCAACTTCATTCACCTTTTCTTTATCTTTGTTAGAAGAGGTAATTACTTTCCCTCCATTAAAAGTAACAAATGTACCCGTGATAAGGGTGAGCGCTTTTTCCTTGTGCTCTTCTATCCTCATCATTTCCAATAAAGGAACAAATACCTTGATCTATGAAAAAAATTGAGTCATATCCACCGTGGTGTACTTTGGAATGTCATAGCCTGAAAAAAATTGTGAATTCACCTTTCCTTGCTTATTTTCAACTTTTTCCTCTCGAACAGGTCTAGCTTCCTTTTTCCCTTGATCACCTTTCATTTTTTGATTTTTTTCCTTGATGAGAGGAGACACAACTTGGTTTTCAGGTTTCTTAGCATCCTTTGCCTTGATGTCCTTATTATTTATAAGGGTATATCCTTTTGTATCACTATTTTCTTCTTTTATAAAAAGGCTACTAGAGTTCCCTTGATCATTGTTGACTATTTTGTTTTAGATCATATTATAGGTACTCCTAGCATGTGCAACAATAGTAGTAGTTAATGATCAAATCTCTTCATTTGAAGGTCTTCTTAGTCTAACCTCTATTTCTGATTCTAGATTCTTCACCATATCATGACATTCATTCTCATCATCAGAGAAAAATTGTTGATGATGTGAATGATTTTGATATCTTCTATCCTAAACATCAACCTCTGAACATCCCTCCTTTGAATAATAGTTACCAGTAGATGGGCCTATTCCAAACAACATGTTTATTCCTTGGGTCCTCCATGTGTCAATCATCACAAGCATCATATGACTCATGGATTTCCCCTAGGGATTGAGCAACCATACATTGTTGAGAAGAATGCAGTAACTAGTAGGGATCACACCAAGGTGTATCCTCCACAAAATTTGTATTATTTCTTTTCAAAGTATCGAGGGTTTCTTTGTTGTGCACATTCCTCTAATTATTATAGACAAGCCTTCCATTGTGCCAATTTGTATTATATGGCTGATCTAAAATCTTGGAATTCGCTCTTGCCTTTGATGATTTGGTTTAACATATGATAATCCTTTGTCATTTCTTGCAACCTTAAAACTAAAATCCTTCAGGGTGATTATTACTTTGTCAAGCTTATCCTTAGAAGGTGTTATTATTTTGTTTTTCAACCTCTGGGATTTTGTAAGATTTTAACATCATCTCTCTTGTTGATCTTTTCCAAAGCTTTCCTATTGCTTTCAATATGGATTGCAATCCTAAATGCATTCCCCAAGGAATGAGGGTTTTTATCTCTCAACTCATATGCCATTTTAGGATCATAAGTGTTACAATATAAAACAAAACACGTAGACTTAGGGGGCTTCATATCATTTGGAACCTTGTTGTAAATCCTATTAAACCTTCAATTGAATTCTACCATAGACTCAGTATACCCCTTGCTGATGCTTATGAATTCATTGATTAAAAATCTAGGGTCAATATTATTGCCATATTGCTCTCTAAATACCCTCTTAAAATCCTCCCAAGACACAATACTAGTATTAGGAAAATTTCTATACCAATCCCTAGCTTCACCAGTTAAAGACTGCATAAACAACTTCATTACAACATCTTCATGTTCTACCTCAAAGTCATCTAGCCAATTCAAAAAGGTATTTAAGTACTCTTCACTAGTCACTGCATCACTTCTTGAAAATATAGAAAGGTATTGCCTTACTTCAATAGGAACTTTCTTAGGGTATCTAAGGATTCCCCCAAAGTCCAGTTGTTTGTATCTGTCCATCTAAAGAGGTCTCCTTCCAGGAGCATTTCCTACTCCAAAATTCTAATGACCACCCTAGTTTTGAGGGGGGTGTTTTTGCATATGTGGTTGTAGCGGTGTGGGAATATTTTGACCTCCCACATATGGTGGAATACTACTTTGCACTTGAGGACCGATCTGAAATTATCCTTGGGTATTTGGTACATAGTTTTCAACTCTTAGATTTTCTCCCACATACTGTGGTTGAGACATACTTCCCATACCAGTATTTTGTTGTGGTTGCAGACTTTGAGTAGGGTTAATTTGAGGGCTTGCTGAAACACTAGAGATCGTAGGCATATAACTCGTACCTGGATTACTTTGCGAATTGGAAGGGCCTACACCTCTTGATGAGGAACTTCCCACATAGGCTACACAAGTCATTGTGGTGAGGTGGAGCTTGGTTGAGGATTACTCCATGTACTTAAATGAGAGGTATTCAAAGGAAAACTTATTTGATGGTAGTCCTAGCTTAATTTTTGAGGTGTAGTTATGGAGGTGCTCGCAAAACTTTGTGCAACTTTCATACTATTAAGAATTCTCTTCATATCATCTCTATTTTTTGCAACCTCTTTGATTCTCTCTTGTTTCAATCTATCAATTTCTAATTACATATCATGGGTTTCTTTTAATAGTTCCTCTTTGGTTTGAATTTCATTATTAGGAATAGGGGCTTGTGAAATAGATGGAGGGGATTGAATAGGTACTTCTCAATGTATACCAGCAGTAAACTAGGGATTAACAGGGTTTTCAAAGGAAAATGTATGGCCTTTTGAAGCAGCAAGATTGCCATAGAGTTGTTGTATCACATAATTTCCAAGAGAAGGATTTTTAATCCAAAAGTTTTTGTTCAAGGTCAACCCTACTTGGGTTTAGTTCTATGTTCCTTGTTTTTCTCTCTCTTTTTTGTGAGTTTGTAGGCCCCAATAATGGTGTATCCAATGCATCTTCCTCATTTAAAAGAGCATATCTTTCTTACAAATAATCAAAGGTATCTTCACTATGAAAGATATAACCAGTATTTTTTTCAAAGATAAGATTAGACTTACTTACATCTTGGTGTCTCACATCCTTGTTTTTCCATGAACTATCTTGCCTCATATGAGTTCCTTTTCAAGTCTCCTTGTAGGGTCTATATTGTGAATGGATCTTCTGTCATGCATGATGACAACTTCATGATACTTTCTTCTTTTCAACTAGTCTTCTTCCAGTATGTAGTAGAGTATCAAAGCTGCCAACCAAATTAATAAGAATAATATTCTTTTTAAATGAACTTTGACAGAAACACTAGACTTGACAACTTCTCAGAATCTTCCTTAATAGATTGCTTTGGATAAATTTTTTGACTCAATCCTTCTAGATGTAGACAACTGGGTAGAAACACTTACTATCCCTAGTAGAGTCACTAATTTGTTGGTGTTTTCAACTAATTGTCTAGGTTTTCCTAAACATTAGCTAGGTCTTATGCTCAAAAACCCTAGGTCAGTGGCCAACGAATAGGAGATAAGTTTTATAATTTTTTCCTCTACACTTTAGGCTTTGCAAAACCAAGGTGGGTTCCGCTATAACATCATTCACCATATAACACTTATTTGTAATGATTACTTTGATAAAATATTCTTCACACTAATATGGTGGAAGGTAACTTTGATGGGATAAATCATCTTTGTAACCCTCTATATTGCATGTGATTCTTTGTAGAGTGGTAGCGAGAATGAAATAGTAAAATTACATAAAAGTAAATGCTTTGATTTGATTTAATGTTTGATTCTACCTTAGCCTCAAACTATTTGAATCACTTTGACCAGTGCCTTATCCATAATAGAGTCTAGAAATGAGGTAAACTCCTACAACATACCAAGTCTTGGCTTCTTACAACCTCACTACCTTACAATGAGAAACCAATAAGAGAACAATGTTGTAACATTACTTACAAATCCATACTGCAACCACACAATCTTTGATGAATAAATTGAAAGCAAAGTTATTGTATCCCTTGAGTAGAAACTAACAATATAAACACCCATAACATGAAGTATGAAATGAAGACAAAAGATAGCCCTTGATTATACTAATCCAAAAGATAGTGAGTACAATGGTGGAGAGTAAAAAAAATTAATATTCCAATTTTGAAACTTATAACACTCTTTCTCTAAGTTTTAGAGGACTTATCTATTCAACTTGAATCTATACAAAGACTTACAAAAATTAAGAATCAAAACCCTTTGAAAGACCACACAAATTTCCTTTATAGTTTAGGCATAACTCAAAGACCAACCAAGTACAAACCCCAGAACCAACTAGGGATTGCAAAAGATATCTGATCATGTTATAAAATTTGACCATACCATGTGCAAAATCCATCATGCAAAACTAATTGATCAGATACATTAACTCCACAAAAACAAAAAGAAAGAAAAATTTCTTGAGCCACATACCTAAGTGTCCTTTGTCCTATAGCAGGTCGTGAGAATGGAAGAAGACACACATCTAGGCAGAAATCCAAGTTGAAACCCTAGTAAAATCCATGCAAATATCTACCTGTGAGCATATTTGAGAAGCAATCCCACCCTAAATTTTCCAGGTATCCATGTCAAGCCATCACATTAATGAGCACACAAACCATGATGGAAACCCCCATGAAATCCACAACAAATCATGACAAAGGATGGAGCTTTGATTGGCGGAAGGTCAGTGACACATAAAGAAGGTATGGGCATCACTTCATCTTACTAGGAGTAGGTAGAAACAATAATAAATACGCCTGTCATCCTCCAAAAATCAACTCTAGTAGCTGAGGAAGTAGATGTAGCATTAATTGTGCCATGCAAAAAAGCACGCCAAATTGTGAGGATGATTGATCCTTTGGGCTTGAAAGAAATGCTTGTCCATGAATTAAATTGTCTACCAAGATGAAAACACTGCCTTCGTCAACACTGAGCATCATTTCACCATACCTTATACTTATACATTACACTAGCATCGATGTCAAGCTTCGGAGATTGGGCATAGCTCTTGTAACTTACCTAGAGGCAAATGCAAAGTGAAATGGGGATCTCCAAATGGTGAAGCTTGAAAGCAATTCAGGGTTGGAGGTTTGAGGTTTGGAGGTTGGACATACCTCTTATTGGTAGTAGAAAAATGGTAAAGGGAAAGAGTGAACCCCAACACCTGAAACCAGGATATTAGAGATTAGGGTTATAGAGTAGGGCTTACCTCCCATGAAAGGAAATTAAGAGGTAAGGTTGCAACGTGAAACTCGAAAGCCTGAACAAAAAAGACTTAGTTGATTTCATGCAAACAATCAAGGTTGGAAGCCTAAAACCCTGAGAAGGAAGGAGGGGAATGAGAAGAAGGTAGAAAGAAAGAATATCAGGCATTAGGAGGATGCCTTACACCATGCCACCAAAATGCATAGAGCTTAGAAGAAAATATTCAAGGGTGAAACTTCTAATTATAGTCAAGACATCGGAGATTGGAAGGGTGGCTTACGTCTTACCATAACAAAGGTAAGAGGTGTTACGGGTATGGTTAATCCCTGATACCTGAAAGGAAAATACTTGGTCACCTTTCAAACCACATCAGGGGTCGATGGGAATGGCTACCTCTTACCTCATTAAAGGTAAGAGGTAAGAGGAATGGTTGAAGTTCGATCCCTAAGGAAGCAACACTTAGTTGATTTTTTGAAGAAAGGGATTGGGGAAAAGGATAAGGGTTAAGCCCGATGGCTGAAACTAAAAATGTCAAGGTAGAAATGGAAAGAAAGGGAGAAGGAGAACGAGATTGGGAGCAACAAAGAAGGGATGCAAGCAAGTAGAGAAGTGAAAGCATGAAATACCAAGAATTTCATACTTCACCAATTTTAGGGCTCAACAAATAAGGCATTTATTGTAGGATAGCAAGGGAGTACTTGGAAATTACTAGAGTCACACAAACATGACACACCATTAGGATTTCTCAGATCGGTTGTAAGTGATGTGTACCATAAGGGGGGTGGCATAAGCTAAAAATAGTCCCACAAATCTCTTAATGAAGTTTTAAGGGCATTTCTCTTCCTAACTCTTCTTCCCATCCTATTAATAATCATTTTATTCATAATTTGTTCCTCACTCTTCTTGAGGAACTATAGAGTGTTAATAATTCTTTGCAATGTTTTAACACATTTGATCTTACTTCAAGTTCTAATATCCAATGCAAAAACTTAATGTTATCACAAATAATTTTCCTTAAACCAACATGGATTGAGAATTATGGCTAGAAATGGACAATCATGGGGAAATATTTTTATTTAGACTGAGCATCCCTTTTGCTTTCCAATCTTCCTCATCTATCTTTTGGCGATTTTTTCTTTCTTGCATTAAAAACAAGCTACAATATTAGATTTCCAAACCCCTTTTGTTAGCCCATTCAAAGCCACTTACTAGAAGTTGGACTAATTCCTTAATAAATTCCTCTAAGCCTCAACAAAGCATAACAAAATCTTTCATTGAATTCCCTAAGATTTTTTTTGCATCCCATTAGATTTTGGTGGCCTTGATCTTATTGATAGTTATAAATATGGTCTAGCTTTATGTTGCAAATTGATCATATGTACCTTGGAGGGCTAAGAAACCTAGAAAATTATTCTCTAACATTGCATAGCTTCTAGCATGTCCTTTGGCAACAATTTTTGGCATGGTGTAGGCTTTCAAGCCATTATCATCATGAAGGTACCAATTCAAATACAAGATACCTTTATTTCCAAGAGAATCTAGCATGCTTGGGAGGCTATCAAGTCATGACTCATTTCAAATAGGAATGGATTAAAAACTAAAATCCCCATCAACCAACATTCCTTATGGTGGTCTCATATGATCATTTCCAAGATCAACCCCTTGCCAAAGTTCCTTAGGCATACCTCAAGGCTATATAAATGCTTGATTTACACTTTTTTCTAAACTTTTCTCTAGAAATACTAGGACCTAACTTTCTTGGTTAGATTTAAAAATTGGATTAAAGCTTGGTGATCAATACTTGGAGTCTTATTAGATTATCTTGGACTTAGTTTCCACTTAAATTGTTCACAAGGTGAGAATCCACTACATCAAACCATGGTGGAAGGATTGGAAGCAAAATTTACATATACTCCTTTAGGAGTTACAAACCTTAGAAAGTTTACTAACATGAATCTATCCTTACCTACCTATGTTGACCAATTTGAATGCAAGGTGGAATCTTTAGTTTTTTTCCCTCTCACTAGAATGTAGGTTTCAAACCATTTGGGATACTTTGGTTGAAGCTAAATTGGTTCAATTCGCCTAGTCTCTTCTCTACTAGGCTCTTTGAATGGGATCTTAACTAGCTTAGTTTAATGTGTTAGTGTCACAGTAAATCCTTTTTTAGTCATTCAAACACTTTTAAACATCTCTTCTGGTTCTATCCCGAGGGCCATGTCGCTTGGCATTGGATTCATGGTTTCTTTTAGCTATTCCACTCCAATCCTTTTTATGACATATGATATTTCCATATGACCCACCCATGATTCCTACTAAATATAACTAGACATGGTATGCTTTCAAAATGGAGATTCTATTCTCAATTTGGAAGGATAAAAATCCTATTTCTTTGTTGGTTAATCCATTGATAAGAACTTTTTCATGTATGCTAATGCTAGTATCTATTCTAATGTTAGGTTATAGATCTAGGTCCAATCCAATAGGGTGGCCTTGGTAGTTGCTCATCTGCATACTTTAGTTAAGCATTGGGAGAATGCCCCAAAAAAACTTGGTTGTGTGCCTCCTTCCTTTGCCGATAAAGATGCTTCTTTGCCAAGGGCATGTCTGTTTGTCACATGGGCATCAATATGCTCAAAATCATGGTTCCAAATGACCACCATGGTTCTTACGTGTTCTCCACATCTTTGGCACCATAGGTGGACCCATATGTCATGTGGACATTGCTTTGTCTCTCAACATAGACATGTTGGCTCGTTAGACAATGAAATCTTTTCCCACTTAGACCTTGCCATCTCGCCTATGTGTGCTTCTTTTAGGCAAGTTGTACATAAAGACCATGATGATGTCCTCATGATTTGGGAGCCCATTGTTCATGGTTGATACCTTCTAAATGTGTGCTTCTTTTTAACAAATTAAGTAGGTATTTCCTAAAACAATTTCTTTAATAGAATAAATTGTTGAGATGAAAGAACTTCTAGATAAAACTATGTATAAATTATTCAACTCAACATTTTAAATTAGTTTTTAATCCATCATTAATTCATCATCTCCCTCTTCCTCTTCTTCACCTTAATGATGAAGAGAATGTAATTAAAAATAAATAAATAAAAACTTACACACCTCAAAGCTCTTACAATTTATGTCAGTAGGGGAGAGGGGCCATAGCCTATGAAAGAATTATGTCCGTTAGTTTTTAAATGTACATAGTACAACTTCGAAAAGATGCTCGTGTCATAAATTGATTGCATGAGCGAGCTCAGGATGGTAACGACTATTTTCATTTATTTCTACCTATTAATGACTGAATGTGAATTTTTCTTTTACGTACACATCGACCTATTTAACGATGCAACAGGCACAACAGTGAAGCAAACAAATTGGAAGAGATCCAAAGTGGCACTAAGCAAAGCAATGGGCATGTTTAGAGTATTGCTGCTCAGTGTTGCAGCTGTGCTTGCCATTGCAGGGCAAGCAGAAGCATTCGCTATGGTTTTGGGCAGCGTTTTCTGTGATCAGTGTCGTGATGGCCACCATTATCTACCCATTAGCAGTAAGAATTATTAAGCACTAGCTTTGCAAAACAAAAACTTGAAACACAGTAACATATAAACTGATGTTATTGCTGAATTGCAGGAGCAAAAGTGGAACTAGAATGTGAAGGGCAGGTAGTAACGAGTGCCACCACCAATCTCAAGGGAGACTACGTTATGGAAGTGGATGGCACTCCAGATCTGTCTGCATGTTCGACGAAAGCCACACAAAGCCCTCCATCTTACGAGTGCAATATAGTGGGCAGCCCTGCAAAGTCTCTCAGTCTGACCTTCAACTTCTTAGGCATGGAGTTATATTCTGTCGATCCGCTCTTCTTTTACCCCGCCAAGACTATTTCATTATGCGGCAAAACCCCTCTTCCTCCTGCAATCACCTTTCCTCCTCCATCACCAGTCTTCTCTCCACCGCCTGCAATCACCTATCCTCCACCACCACCACCGCCTGCAATTATCTATCCTCCTGTTACTTCTCCGGTTTTTGCCTCCCCGCCGCTGCCATCTTTCCAGGCAACTGCTTGCTCTTCCGAGTAAGTTTCAAGTTTTCATTGTTATGTCAATAATTCGAAGTTTGATGAAGTGGGTATTTAACGAAATGTATTGAAATGATTAATGCAGTTACTGGGTGAAGAGGGAATACAATTGCCATTGGAGAATTGTGCGCCCGGACAGCAAGGTGAGGGACGTTTTTGGGGAGGAGGCGGGCAAAAGGTACGGGCACAACTTTACGCTTTGGCAGGGCTTGGTTGGGCGGGGAGATGTTTATAAAGCCTTATTAAGGGAAGGAACGGCATCGCTTCTTAACTCCTTCACCGCATTCAACTTTCAGTATAACAGTGTGAGCGTAGGAATGCATATGTACGGGGCTTTGCACTCCGCGTCTCCGCATTATGCTCTGAAACAGGCTCTCTCCTTCAAGAAAGCTAATATGGGATTAGGAGGCATGGTTTACGCTAAATGCCTGCTCAAGCCTTGCAAATGAAGTGGCTCGCTATGCTAGGATTAATTAGCCATTAGTATGTGTTTATGTGATATTATTCATTTTGCTCTGTATTGATTAATGGCCATTTATAGGTTGTACTCGCCCACATAAAATGTTCTGAGAGCGATTGACTTTGGACGCTGTGGGCCATTTATTTGTAGATCACACTTATTGCATAAAATGTATTGAGACATAAATGCATATGTACAATTGAAGCGTTCTATTACATATAATCCTTTACTTATGCACGAGAGTCCAAAATTGTATTGGCAGTTAAAATACTTGAAATAAAAAGTTAAGATTCAATTAAATTTATGAAGTTTCCACAGTCCATAATATTATTGTGAAAAGATTTCTGGATTAAAATTGTGTGTCAATTTTTATGTCAAGGTTTCGGATCATACTCTATTATCCATCATTAGGTTGCAATGCAGAAAGAGAACAGAGAGTGAAAAATGAAGCAGACTTGGGAAGATACAAAGATGAGGGGGAAAGGAGGGATAGGACCAAAGTTCAAAAAATTACAATTCTAAAGGTCAAAGAAGGGGAAGACAACACCTTTGAAGGAAAAAGAACACTCAAGACAATAAAAGGACAAAAAATAAAATAAAGAACATAATAGAGACCAACAAATGAAAACAAGAACAAACAAAATAACCTATAAATTAAAGGAAAAGAAAATAGCTGCAAAATGATTATAAAAACAACAAAAAGATACAACATGATTGAAGGAAAATAACTCAAGACAATAAAAGGACAACAAATAAAATAAAGAACATAATAGAGACCAACAAATGAAAAAGAGAACAGACAAAATAACCTATAAATTAAAGGAAAAGAAAATAGGCTACAAAATGATTATAAAAACAACAAAATAATACAATATTATAATCATTTTGCAGCCTATTTTCTTTTCCTTTAATTTATAGGTTATTTTGTTTGTTCTCTTTTTCATTTGTTGGTCTCTATTATGTTCTTTATTTTATTTTTTGTCTTTTTATTGTCTTGAGTGTTCTTTTCCTTCAAAGGTGTTGTCTTCCCCTTATTTGGCCTTTAGAATTGTAATTTTTTGAACTTTGGTCATATCCCTCCTTTCCCCCTCATCTTTATATCTTCCCAAGTCTACTCCATTTTTCACTCTCTGCTCTCTTTCTGCATTGCATCTTGATGATGGATCATGGAGTATGATCTGAAACGTTTATGTAAAAATTGGCACATAGTTTTAATCCAAAAATCTTTTCACAATAAGTTAAGATTCAATTATATACAACTATTCTTATCCAATATAAAGATTAAAATTAAACTCAAGGTTGCTATTTGGTTTCAGATGTTTGATTGTGTCATGATTCACATAATATTGTTGATACATTACAAAGTAATTTGAATATTAGAACTTGTATATTTATGTCATTTTTATTTATATATGTGTTTATTTTGAGAGAATGTCTTATTATAATTATATATCGACAAATGAAAAGATCTTGTGTGAAATTGAGCTCATTCTCTTATACTTTATCTATCTCATGTACATACATTTTCATACATTTACCTTCACTTTATTTGTTTCTATTCAATTCCCCACATTGAATATACTTGTTACACCCACCATGATGAGAGATTCATTCTCATCAACCATCCTAGGTCAGTCAGTCTTACAAGTGAAGGATTGATCTTGCAGCCAAGAATTCAATCTATATTCAAAAGTCAAATTCTCATTTGGTCAACTCTTGTCTATTTCGGTATTGTTGTGAGCTAATGAATGCCGATTTGCATTGTTGTTACATGTCTTAGTATTGAAAGACACCTAGGGGAGAGGGCCCAGTAGTCGTGCACCCAAACTTCGCGCTTCTAATTATCCTACGTAGAAATTTCAAATCACTCCCAATTTTTTACAGCAGCTTACTTGGCAAGTTCTCTGCTTATAACTAAGGTTTTAGGGCCACATCATCAAATATGATGCCACATCAACATGTTTTTTGTCAAGATGTCCAAAAAGGCCTAAAAAAAATAGTGAGACCAATACTTGTGCATTACATCATGAGTAGTTGAGTGCTGATGTGGTATCACATGATTGGTTGCTTTTTAGATCAAAAGCATACATTTTGTTTAATTATGGGTAGTCAAATCACAACTATTAGACATTATATAAACAACTATTGGGTATTATAATTACGATTGAGTGCGCGACTATTGGACCCCGCACGACTATTGGGCCCTCTCCCCTAGTTCATTCCTATCATATTCAAATATCCTATCATCCTAGTAGCAATCATTAAAAGCATGTAAGAACCCTAGTTTTCCCCAACTATATTTCTATACTTTTGAATGATAACTTCTAAATTTGTGTTTTTATTTTGTATTTGGGTTTTATGCTTTTTTGGTGTTTTTAAATGATATTTGCATTTTTTTGTATTTTATTGAAATAATGCCAAGAAAGAAAGAAACTAAAGAAATAATATGGAAACTACTGAAATGAACAACTGTTGCAAAGTAAGATATTGTCTATTGATTATTTTTCAAAGCCTTTACATACAAAAGCATACCCGAAAATCAAGAAAGAGTATCATATCAAAATCTAAAAATGTTGGCAGTAATTGACAAGACTGATAATGGTTTGATCTGCTACATGCAAGAGTTTCTCCACCTTGAGAACCTCAAGGAGTGCCTTTACTGATTTAGTTGCCCAAGGAAGTGTCAAGCTAGCCTTAAAAGACAAGGCAATTTAACCTCTAGTTCACACGCCGGCTCTAGAAGTAAATACGGTTGGTTCTGAAGAAGGTCGTACGACTCTTGGAATGTGTTCCCAATAGTTTATAAATGCAACCCTTTTGATCTCTATCCTTCACACTAAAATCTGCTCAAAACCCTTGATGAACTCTTCACCTTTTTGCACAAAGTTGGCCTCTAAATGAAACCAATCTGATAAGCAATCTTTAGCTAATGTTGCACAACCTTAGAAAGCAAGAACAAAGAAGAATGCACGTTCTCTAATGTCTAAAAGCTCTAGAAATGCAAAAACCCTTGGTTTCTCTCCTCTAATGCCAAAGAACTCATAAAAGAGAAATTATCAAATGCTTAAGAGATAGCCCGAACTCTTCTTTGGCTCCTTTATATCTCTCAAAAGTTTGATCCCTCCAATTTCCTTTTGAATTATTTAAAATAATATTAAATTGCACTTTAGCTTTATTAAATAATTTCCTCAAAGTTGGCGCCCGATTTAAATAATCACTAGGCCCCCTTTTTAATGACTCATGGCCCTTTTAGACATAACATGCAATTATAACTTTACAATATTAATCATTATTAAAGTCACCTTTAATAATAATTAAACGTTATAACTTGTGCATTACACCTTATTTCATCATGCCAACTGAACTCTGGGATTGACACTACAAACACATCATGTTTAGGTGCCCTGCTATAAATAGTAACACTAGTTTCCCATTGGTTGGATGACTTACTATAAATAGTAAGTATGCAAACTGAGCCCCCAAAACCTTTGCAAAGGCCAACCCTAAACCCAACAAAGCTTTGGAGAAGAATAATGTCATCAACGACCAAGTATCTTCCCCAAAAGACCCTCTATCCAACCCGTTAGCCTACGAGGGTCAAAATGATAGGCTAATCCCACTGATAATTGATTTCTAGCTAGAAGGGGACATTACAGTCTGCCCTCCTTAAAATTGCTTGTCCCCAAGCAATCTCAACTTTGGATGTTGTAGAACATCCCCTCTCTTCCATGTAGCATCCTTTACCGGAAAATCCCTCCACTTAATCAAATATTCTATGATAATGTGTCTGTAGTCGTCACTCTCTAAAATATATGATGGCCTTAGGTACTAGAATCATTTTCCCCTCATCATCCAGGGGTGGCAAAGCTGAAGAGGGAACAACGTGATGTCCCAATGTTCACTTTATTAAGGTGCAAAGCATGGAATACATTGTGTACCCTACTATCTGCCAGTAGGTCCAACTCATAAGCCACCTCACCTACTTGCTCAATAATCTTGAGAGGATCATAGTATCGTGGCTTGAGTTTCTCTGCACCACTCTTCCTAAGAGTGGACAGATGATAGGGCTACAACATTAGATACACCATATCCCCTACATCAAAAGAACATTCAACTCTCTTCTGATATGCATATTGCTTTTGTTGATTCTCTATCTTCTTAATGTTCTCTCAAAGAGCTCTCATGATATCTTGGTTCTCCTGCAAAAGATCCCCAACACTAGGCACTTTGCTATCACTCAACAATAAATCAAGAAAGTTGGGTGCATCATACCCATAAAATGCCATAAACGGTGCTATTTGAATCTAAAAATTGTAAGTGGTGTTATAACAGTGCTCACATAGATGAATCCACTTCACCCAAGCCTTTTTCTACCCCGCTATATAGTTTCTGAGGTATCCTTCCACCCATTTATTTACAATATCTATTTGCCCATCCGTCTGTGGGTGGTAGCTAGTGCTCGGAGTAAGCTTGGTTCCACAAAGTATGAATAGCTCCTACCAGAAGTGACTCATAAACTGACTATCCCTGTCACTGACAATACTCTGAGGTAAACCATGATGCAATCTAAATACCTCATAGAAAAACAAATGTTCTATCTGTGTAGTTGAATATGTAGCTGCAATTAAGAAAAAGTGAGCATATTTTGTGAGCCAATCAACAACATATTTGCAGTCTCTACCTTGGGCTTTCAGCAAGCCCATTATGAAAACCATAGACAAGCATTCCTACTTCCTGTCAGGAATCGGAAGTGGCTGTAATAACCCTATAGGATAGGTATGCTAATGTTTATTCTGCTGACAAACAAGGCACTCTCTAACATAACAAAGAACATATGACTCAAGACCTTTCCATGTGAAATGCTCCCATATTTGCTTGTAAGTCTTAAAGTAACTGGGATGACTAGCCATAGGTAAATCATGAAAATTCCTCAATACACTGTTCTTCATATCTGATCTTGGGACCAAGAAGATTCTCCATTTGTAAATGATGAGCTCATTCGCAATGGAGTACCTATCATCCTGCACTAACCCATCAATAATGCCAAAAGCCCACAAATTCTTGGCATACTTTGTAATGATCAAATGTCTCCAATCCTCTGAAATCTCAACCATGGAGCTCAAATGTGGCCTATGAGACAAGGCATCAACAACAACATTTTGGGTCCCTTTGACATAAGTAATGTCAAAGTCATATGACTGCAACTTACTTACCCACTTCTGTTAACAATCATTCAAATCTCGCTGCCCTAGGAAATGTCTTAGGCTATTATGATCAGTCTTAACACAAAATTTGCTGCCAACAAGGTACTACCTGAATTTAGCCAACACGTGCATGATGGCTAACATTTCCTTGTAATAATTGCTATAGATCCTCTCAGGTCCCCTTAGCTTCCTGCTCTTGAAAGAAATTGGATGCTTATCCTACATAAGAACTACACCAATACCCTCACCAGAGGCATCACGCTGAAGCTCGAAGGGCCTAGTAAAATACGGTAATGAAATGACTAGACATGAATTCATCAAATGCTTAAACTTCTCAAAACACTCTTGTGCCTCAAGAGTCCAAACAAACACACCCTTCTTCATCAAATATGTAAGTGGTGTTACATGTCATGAAAAACCACTAACAAATCAGCAATAGAAGCCACACAAACCCATAAAACCTCTGAGAGGAGTAAGACTCTCAGGAGTAGGCCAATCAATGATAGTTCAAACCTTGTTTGGATCCATGCGAACTCCCTTTGCACTAATGATATGGCCTAGGTATAGTAACTCTGTCATGCCCAAAGCACAGTTGGACTCCTTGGCATACAAGGACTCCCTATCAAGAATACCCAACACTATATCCAAATGGGCAAGATTCTCCTCCTAGGATTTGTTGTAAACCAATATGTCATCGAAGAAGACAAGAAAAAATCTCCTCAACTGTGATTGGAATAAAATATTCATAGTGGATTGGAATGTGGTAAGGGCATTGGTTAAATCGAAAGGTATAACCACAAACTCAAAGTTTCCACAGTGGCATCTAAATGCAGTCTTCTCAATGTCCTACTCTCTGACTCTGATCTGGTGATACCCAAACCTCAAATCTATCTTCGAAAAGTAGCAAGCACTGTGAAGCTCATCAATCAACTCGTCAATATGAGGAATAGGGTACCTATTCTTAACAGTCCTCTTATTTAGAACTTTGTAATCAATGCACATCCGTAAGGTACCATCTTTTTTCTTCACCAAAACTACTGATATTTGTTCAGTCTAATGTGTCCCATAGCAAGCAACTCTTTTATTTTCTTTTCAATTTCATCTTTCAGCCACGTAGGGTGCTTGTAAGGAGTGATCATCATGGGTTTGGAACCCTCCTCCAACTCTATGATGTGCTCAATCCCTCTATCTGGAGGTCTACTTGGTGGAATGCCATTAAACACCTGAGCTTGTTTAATCCTCAACTCCTATATATCAGGATGATAAACTGGTTTTTGTTGCTCCCCCTGTGATGGCATCAACATGCACTCCACAACCCACTCAACCATATCATGGAGTATGAGTCTCTCCCTCCTTCTGAAAGATATCGTCCTAAAACTACTATCTCTAATTGCTTTCAACACATGAGTCTTCCCATCAACTTTGAATCTCATCTCCATCTCTCGAAGGTTTAGGGTATACTCTCTTATGGCATGTAACTATTTCATGCCTAAAACCACATCTGTATCCCCCATATTCACCACATAGAAATCTGCCTTAAAATCAATTTTTTTTAAGCGCATGGGGAGGTTTGAAATCATTATATCACACTTAAGAGTGTAACCATCAACAACCTTCACTCTTATTCCTTCAAATTCTTTAGTTTTTATCCCATGTTTATCAACCAACCTAGCAACAATAAAGTTGTGTGTAGCATTTGTATCAAGCAGGGTAATGACCTTTTGACTAGCTAAGAGCCCACACGTCCTAAAGGATGCCTCACGTTGCATGCTAGAGAGATGTACCTCTTGAAGCTTCACTTCCACTTCATTTTCAACCTCATTTTCAAACTTTTTTGCCCCTAAATCTTCTTGATTAGTTTGCTGGTATGAGTTGTCAGATTCAGAATCCTCATAATACGCCCACATTATATGATTGGCTTTTCCCTTAGGCCTCAAAGGACAATCATGCTTTTCATCATAGGGTCCTTTTCAATAGAAACAATACTTTTTTCTATGCAAATCATTGAGTGTTTCTTGGTCTAGTGGGGTTGCAAATTTCTTTTTTTAGTCTGATTTTTTTGTCTTTTTAGAGAATGACCTGTTGTCCCTTGATGAAGAAGATGCCTTAGATGTGAACTTGCTTTGTGGGGCTGCAAGCTCCATACTTCTATCCTTCCTCATTGCTTCTTGGAGTTTTGGGGGATCAAAAGCTTTGATCCATCCTCTCATGAGTTCCAATAAACCTTCAGTAAACAAAATGACCAACCTTCTTTTAGATATGCTGGGAACCATAATTGAAAGCCTCCGAAAATCACAAATATGCACCTCCAAACTCCCTAATTGCTTGAGTTGAGAAAGTTCTTTGAAATTTATTTCTGGGTCTTTCTTATTAAAGCTCTTAATCAAATTGTTAGTGAATTCCTGGTAAGTGGTGATGAGGTTATGTTGCAAAGTGACCATCCCATGGTGTCACCAATCACAAACTAATCCATCTAGGTGTAAAGTTGCATATTTGATTGCATCCTCCTCCACCATAGGCCAAAAAGTCAAGAAGGCATCCAACTTGTGAATCCAAGATCGTGTTGTGACCTTCCCGCTACCATCAAATGTTGAAAGTGTGAGCTTGCTTGTGGCCTATTTTAGGTCCCTTTTTTGTTTCCTTGGTCTCCTATCTTTCCTTGTTCTATTATGCTGCCTCTTTTGACTCATGAATTGGTCAAAGGTCAAATGCTCCTTTACTCGTGGTGGTAGCAAATCCCATTCATTATGCATTGCCATGACATTATCTGTGAATGTTGCATCTTCATTTCCCTCAACATCCTCATCTTTTGGTTCATTCCTCAAAAATGGAGGATGCATAGGTCTATCAGTGGTACAAATAGGTGATCGTTGTTCCCTTAGATTCCCAACAACACTTCCATTTTCATCTTGTTCATGATTTTTCCTTCTAGGAGTATTCATTTGTTGTATGGTTGTTGTCAGCTGTTGCAAAACATCAGCTGCATGTTGCTTCCCTATTGTAATACCCCTCATAATTTATCTTACTTCTCTTCATTGTTAAATTCATTTCTTGGTGGACTGCCACCTCTTCTATTACCCATTATGTCATGTGGTATATCTACAATTTGATTTTCCTATTGTTCTTCCCTTCTACAAGTATAATACTTGTGCGGACCAATCTCCTATGGTTGCATAAGATACTTTAACCCTCCAGGCTAGCAAAATCAAAGCTTTGATACCACTATAAGAACCCTAGTTCTCCCCAACTATATTTCTATACTTCTAAATGATAACTTCTGAATTTTTGTTTTGATTTTGTTTTTTGGGTTTTATGCTTTTTTTGTGTTTTTGAATGATATTTGTATTTTCTTGAAATAATGCCAGGAAAGAAAGAAACTAAAGAAATATGAAGACTACTAAAGCAAACAACTACTGCAAAGAAAGATATTGTCTATTGATTATTTTTCAAAGCCTTTACATACAAAAGCATACCCATAAATCAAGAAAGAGTATCATATCAAAATCTAAAAATGTTGGCAGCAATTGACAAGATTGATAATGGTTCGATCTGCTGCATGCAAGGGTTTCTCCACCTTGAAAACCTCAAGGAGTGCCTTTACTAATTTAGCCACCCAAGAAAGTGTCAACCTAGCCTTAAAAGACAAAGTGATTTGACCTCTAGTTCACACGCCAACTCTAGAAGTAAGTATGGTTGGTTTTGAAGAAGGTTGTACAACTCTTGGAATGTGTGCCCAACAGTTTATAAATGCATCCCTTTTGATATCTATCCTTCACACTAAAATCTTCTCAAAACCCTTGATGAAATCTTCACCTTTTTGCACAAAGTTGGCCTTTGAATGAAACCAATATGATAAGCAATCTTCAGCTTATATTACATAACCTCAAAAAGAAAGAAAAAAGAAGAATGCACGTTCTCTAATGTCTAAAAGCTCTAGAAATGCAAAAACCCTTAGTTTCTCTCCTCCAACGCCAAAGAACTCATAAATGAGAAATTATCAAATGCTCAAGAGATAGCTCAAACTCTTCTTTGGCTCCTTTATATACTTAACGAGCAAAATTTTAATCCCTCCAATTGCCTTTTGAATCATTTAAAATAATATTAAATTGCACTTTAACTAAATAATTTCCTCAAAGTTGGTGCCCAATTTAAATAATCACTAATGACCCCCTTTTTAATGACTCATGGCCCCTTTAGACAACGTACAATTATAACTTTACAATATTAATTATTATTAAAGTCACCTTTAATAATAATTAAACGTTATAACTTGTGCATTACACCTTATTTAATCATGCCAACTGAACTTTGGGATCAACATTGCAAACCCATCACGTTTAGGTACCCTGCTATAAATAGTAACACTGGTCTCCCATTGGTTAAATGACTTACTATAAATAGTAAGTATGCAAAATGAGCCACCAAAACCTATGCAAAGGCCAAACCTAAACCTAACAGAGCTCTGGAGAAGAATAATGTCATCAACTGACCAAGTATCTACCCCAAAAGACCCTCTATCCAACCCATTAGCCTATGAGGGTCAAAATGATAGGCTAATCCCACTGATAGCCGATGTTTAGCTAGAAGGGGACATTACAAAGCATATTAAATGAATTGTTGCACTGTAAGAATTAGAATTTATAATCATCTTAGGAGCATTTGCATTCTTGAAGCTTTTTATTTTCAATCATTTGCATTAGTGTTAAGCCAATTTTCTAGGGGTTGTGACATAGGAGAACTTGTTCCTTAGTGATTTGATAACTATCTAAAGCTATTCATAAATATTACAAGTATAGATAATAGAGTAGACGCAAGTGAATTCAATGAATCAAAGAGTAGGAGCACATAAGCAATTAGATCAAATATGTGTAGTAAGGATGAATTTTCAATGGAAGTGATTGAGAGGTGTGGACTTGACCTAGTACAAAGCATAATTTGGTGTAGAATCTGAGATAAAATAGACATGGAGGTGCCATTTCCAAACTCCAAATAGTTTAAATCCTATCATCTTCATCAAAATCATTCATCTTCAATCATCTTGAGATATATGACTATTCAATTCTCATTTAATTTCCTAAAATAATATTGACTACTAAATTATCATACCCTCAACTATCAATTGTTACCCTAGGTTAATTTATATTTATGCACATGCATTTCATTCAACTAGCATGCTAGGAAACTATACATGAAAATCATGACATCTAAACTCAAAACTAGATACAAATATTAAATTTAAATTTTTTCACATTAACATTTTAATTAAACTAATACAATTATTTGATCAATTTATCCATTTCAATAATATTTTGGCATGTAAGAACTAGAAAATAATAAAAATGTGAGAAGAAAATAGAACTATGGACGAGTAACCAGCCAAATACACCTTAGGAAAACCTTTTAGGAAAAAAAATAGCCTCTAAATCAATTAAATCAATGTATTCTTCGCAACAACAATATATTATAATAAAATATCAAGCATCTTACTTACATTATTTACTTATGCCTACCATTTTGTGTTACATTATATTTTATATCTGTATTAGATTCATGAGAGTTTACAAGTTGTATTGGTAGTTGAAATATGTGAAATAAAAGTTAAAGATTTATTTCTATATAATTAAATTCTTATCCGATCAGAAAAATTAAAATTAAGGTTGTTATTTAGATAAAGTTTAACTGTGTCACGATTCATATAATATTGTTGATATTGTGATATAATTGTGATATTAGAGTTTGTATATTCATATTATTTCTTATTTAGGTTTGTATTTTTTAAGACAATGCCTTACTATAATCATTGGTGTAAATAAAGTCTTGTACCTAGTTAATTCATTACTAGGGGACTTAGGGAACTTATTTACATGTTGAGTTTACTTAGGTCCTAGGAAGGAATCTTTCTAGAAGGTGTTAGTTGCCATTAGATCTTATCTTATCTTTTCACTTTTAACACGTGTCCTAGGTAGTTATGATAACTTGTCACATGACATAGGATTAAGACACTTGTCATAATATTGTTTAGTCCTATGTCTCACCTTGGCTATATAACCAGATGGTCTCATATGTAAATCATATAATTTATTGGATAATCAATTCCATTGCAATCTTGAGCATTGCATATTGATCTCTCTCATGCTTTTATGAAATGCCTAGATCTTGGGTGATTATAATCTTTAGCTAAATCTTGCATGGTGTAGAGTTATTCTATACCAACTCTTACATGGTATTAGAGCTTGTGGAGTTGCTTCTTGTAAGTCTTTATTGAGAGATCTAGGTTGCAAATCTTGGTGGATCTTGAAAAGTTTACATGCTTTTCTCTTGCATTGAATGATGATCTAGAGAATCAAAAAATATTGAAAGAAATACTAGATTTGGGGGTTTCCTTTTTGTGGCTTTGTACTGCAGGTTCAAATTGGAGCTTGTTGGTGCAAAATCTGAGCTTGTCATTAAGATTAGAGGGTTCAAGAAAGTTAGTTTTTCCTTTTGTTTCATCCAAATCGGGCATATGAGGCTAAATCTATTAGGGTTTGAAGCTGAAGTGTGATTGCCAGATCCATAAGGTAGCTACAATTTTGGAGCATTTTGGATCAAAATTGACCCTACCATCACACCCATAAGGCCCAAAAACTTCAAGATTGACTTCCAATTCATCAAAATCGGGAAACTTTGCCAGGGGTTTGAAAAAACTCCTCCTATTTGGCCATAAAAATTGTGTAGGTCACCATTATGACATTGTAGGGTACGATTTCAAAAAATAAATATTCTTTCATTTGAAAATTTCTAAATATTTTATTAAAAATTTATATATATTATTATATGGTTTCTGAAAATTTCTTTTGAAAAATTTAAATAAAAAAAATCAAAGCAAACTTTGCGTACCCTACTTACATAGGGTATTGCATACCTTACACAATAGGGTATTGCACCACTTAGTGAAGATCATGTGGGAAGTGGCCACTGGCTCACTGCAACCCCACAACAATGGCAAAAATTTCAAATTGGTGCCAAAAAACAAACATAATATTCCTTTTTCAGTTGAAGATTCCACCATTTTTAAGATTCTTTGATTTTGAGAATATTCCATTTGAATATTCCGTGGGGTGCGCCAACCTCTGATGGTCAAACACCCATCAAATTCAAGCTCTTGGATCAAGGAATATTTGTCGAGCATATTCTTTTTTGATGGTCAGTTGAACATCAATTTTAAGCTAGTCGATTACTAATGTTAGCCCATGTCAGTGTTGGGATTAAGGTGTCTCAACCTTAGAGTCCTAATATTGATTAATTTAATGTATTATTCTATTTATTCATATTATTTAATTGCCTATGGTGTCATGTCATAAATTGGGACCCGCCAATTAGGTGGCATCCCTATTAGAAGTTGATTGGATGACACATCATCATCCCAAGTGGACATAGGCATCCCACTTTGGAATCTTTGACTTATGATAGATTCTATTACGTGTGTCATAAGACATCTTTATGCATGGAGAAAGCCAATGCCCAAGTTAGGTTATGACAGGTTGTAAGAGAATTAGATATTTTGGTTAGTTATGGCAGATTTTGTTACATATTCTATGATGGATCTTGTGGAAGATTTATGATATATTTTATGACAATTGTAAGGCATTTTTCATAGGCTATTATGAGCACATTTTGGGCACCCAAGCTTGGAGAGAGAATATTACATGTTATGATGGTTGTAAGGGGTGTAAGGGAATACTGTACATGTGTCCAACTGCATGTCTATGGTGTTGGAAATTGTGCCATGTGTATTTGGATGCCCATCCTCTTATAGATGTTTCTCTTGGCTTGTATTCCTTATATATTATATGCCTTGTGTTGTAGAATGCATAGTTTGTTTGTAGGTAACAAAGTGTTGTTGGATTCACTCTAGAACATGTGTTTGTTTGGAAGCACTTGTTGAAGAAGCTTTGTACTTGGAGCTACATTGTAACCTCTATTTGATTTAATATAGTAGTACTATGTTTTTGGAAGGTGGGGTTTTTTACCCAAAAGGATTTTCCCCATGTATATTTGGTGTGTGTTTGTTTTTGTGTTCTTGTTGTTCTATCTCATTCTTTCTATGTGTTTCTCCTTACTATAATTATATAAAGTGTTAAAAGGAAATTTTCTATAACTCTCCCCTACTTAGATTAGTGTAGGAAGTTGTTTCTGCTCACCCATCTTCCTTTCAATTGGTATCAGAGCTTGGCCAACCTTGATTCCTCTGTTGGGTTAGAAGGCTTTTTTGAGTTGATATTTGTTTTAGTGGGAGTTTTGCAGAAGTGTATTTCATGAACTTGTTGTAGGAAAGAGATGGCAAGCACATTTGGGAGGATTGAGATGGATAAGTTTAATGGTGGTAACTTTGAGCTTTGGAAGCTCAAGATGGAAGATATGCTTGTAGATCATGATCTATGGGTTGCAATTTCTAGAGCCAAACCATTAAGCATGAAAAAAGAAGAATAGGAGCTCATGGATCGGAAAGCCAAGGGTTTCATTAGACTCTATTTGATTGATTCCTTTCTCTTGAATGTTCATGAAGAGAAGACTATTGCTTCTTTGTGGAAGAAACTTGGAGAGGTATGGAATCTTTTGCGAGGAGGTTTGCTATTAGATTTTTTTGTAAATCTAAATCTAATCAAGATGATTTATTTTTTCAAGTAAAGTATGTAGGATTTTCTTTGGATGATGAACTTACGTTTATTTTACCTAAGTCTATTTCCATAGTCTTGGATAATAATAAAGGGAAAGGGGATAATGCTATTTTTTTGAATAACAAGTTGGCTAGCTTCATTATTGACAAAGGAATTTCTCCTTGTATAAGAATTTTATAGGTTAAACTAAATGTTAAGGATGAGGTTTTTGGTTATGCTTAGTTTATAATTCGAATGGCTATATAATGATAGGTCTATTTTTTTCTTATGTGTGTGCTCTAATCTACCTAGGGTTTCTTGGTCATTCATGGTGATTTTAACATGGTTGAGGTTTAAGGTTTTCTTGGAAAGGAAATAAACTATCATTTTAGTCTAATATGAAAAGGAAATTGAATTTGTTTGACCCTACGAGTGGGGGAAAAGAGATAACTATAATTTTTTGTACTCTAGGTGAAATATGTAAAAAAACGTAAGAATATTTTAGAGATGATAGATTTTTTTTGATAAAATTTTCTTTAATTTTTAGTCACTCAAATTGAAATAATGTGTTGAATATTCCCCTTAATTTCACACCATAATCCTTTGGTCTATTGTTTTTCTTTTTTCTCATCCTTTATTTAGAATAAATATTCTTTGGATGAACTTTCCAAGTTGAATGCTACTTGGTTAAGAGATAAAATTCTTATAGTAACTTGGTGTTTAGAGTTTATGAAATATTTGTTGTGCTAATGGGGATAGCCTATCTTATGTTTCCAATTGTGTTAGTGTTGTCAAGCTTGGGTATTTAGAATTTGTTTATTGCAAGCTAATAGGAGGTGGAATGATTTAGAATGATTCAAGAGAAATTGCTTAATGTTGAGGTAAGGCTTCAAATTGATCTTGTTAATGAGGATATTTAAATGGAGGTTGCTAATGTCAAGCATAAGCATAAATGTGATAATGTACACAAAGATGAAAGGGAGTAAAATTAGATCTAAGATGAATTGGTCACTTTTTGGTGATAAAGGTTATCAATTTTTCTTTAATTACTTGAAGAGTAAATTTTTGAAGGAATTTTTTGTTTGCACAAGTCTTAATGGTGTTTTTCTTGAAGATGGAGATACAATTAGGAAAGATTTTGAAGTATTTTATGGCTATGTTTTTTCTTCTACTAGTTCTAATTCAACTATATCACTAGGATTAGAGACATCATTAAGAATATTATTCCTAGGAAATTGGAAGTTGTGGATGCTTCTAAACTTAAGAGGAACCATTTTTTGTAATGGAGATCAATTCTACCATATGTACTTTTGCTAATAATAAATCTCCTAGGGCTAACATGGCTTGTTTGCTAAGTTTTAGAAGTTCAATAAATGTTGGCTTTCTCATTATTTGTTATAGCTTTATAACGAGGCTATTTTAAAGTTGGATCTTTAGGTAAGGAAATTAATAGAGGAATTATAATAAAATTACCTTTAAGGAGGTAGATCCATCTCTCATTGAGAACTTGAGACCTTGTAACATTATTAAATGTGTCCTATAAGATATATGATAAAATTCTAGCTACCAAATTTAAGGATATTCTACCAAATGTCATCTCTACTAGTCTAACTAGCTTTGTTAAAGGGAGATTCATCCTAGAGAATCTCTTTACTAGTTGGGAAGACATGAATTGGGAAAAAAAAAATTAAACAAAATGTGTGCATGGATTTAATAGAATTTGAAAAATCTTATGACAAAACTAAGTGGTATTTATTATTGATGTTATGAGATCTTTGGATTTGGTGATATGGTTTTATAAATTAGTTAGTTTTCTTTTTTAAGATACTCTAGCTCAAGTAAGTGTAATGGGATCTTAGTATTCTCCTTTTGAGCTACAAAAATATATCAAAAAAGCCATTTTTTGAACATTCATTATTTATCATTATTGTTGAAGCTTTGGATAATGTGTTAAGACATTCTTTTCTTGGCCTTCCTCTTAAAGTTCTCATTTTTCCTAATAGTGAAATTATGTTAGAATTTCAATTTGATTACATGATATTACCCTATTTGGACTATTTTGGAGAAAGATAACTTTGAGAACTTGCTTGCAAGGTTAAATTTATATTGTAGTGCATCTAGATCTAAAATTATAGTTCATAATTCAATTATTTTGTGTTAGAAAGAACAACCTCTTGATTGGGATTTTAGAGATGGATGAGATTGGGGTAGACCTTCTAAATAGGCAAGATATTTAGGTAATCAAGATTTCTAGATAAAACTGTATGCAATTTTTCTTCATCAACATTTTAGATCATACTCCATGATCCATCATCAGGATGATTAGCAGATAGAGAGAGAAATGAAGAATAGATAGTAGACTTGGATAGAAATAGGGGAGAGGGTGGTGAGGGAAGGTTGTGAGGCACACAATCCAAAAAGATGAGAAAGTCAAAGGGAGGAGAAAAATAATTGGAGAAAATTGCAAAGAAGAAAATTAATGAGAAAACCTAGAAAAACACATAACTAATTCAACAAAAGGACATAAGAACCCTTAAATTAAAGAAAAGAACATAGAAACAAAAGAAGAAAATGAAAAAAGAGAGGAAAAAAATCAAAAGAGAACATTGGGATAAGGATAGACATCAAAGGAAACAAAAGAATTGAAAGGAGAAAGAAAGAGACAAAAGAAAATTATAAATTAAGAAAAAGAACATAAAAATAAAAATCAATAAGTGAAAAACAATAAATTAAGAGAAACTTAATAGGAGACATAAAAGTAAAAAATCAATAAGTGAAAAAGACAAAATTAAGAGAAACTTAATAGGAGACATAAATTATAAAAAGAAATTGAAAGGACAAATTAAGATTAAGAACACGAAGGAAACAAATGAAACATCCAATACAAGAAGACACGAGCCAATAAATAATACCAAAAAATTAAGTCATAAATTATAAGAAATAAAAGCAATACAATAATAAAATAAGTCACAAATTATAAATGAAAAGGAAGGCATTCAAAGAAATAAATATACAATAAAGAAAGAAACACAATAAAACAAACCAATAGAAGAGCCAAAATAATAACAAAACAAGCAAAGAATCAAAATGAATAAAGAAATAAAGAAGATAAAATAATTAATAGAATTATAAATAACAATGCAAAACAATTATATAATAGAGAAGAAACTTAAATTGATAAAATCGAAAATAATAAGAACCAAAAAACAAGGAACAAAGAAAAGAGAAAAGGCTAAAACAATTAAACCACAAAATAAAACAATTAAAACTAAGGAACAAAATAATAAAATAAATCCCAAAAAGAGGCCAGAATAAGGACATAGAATACAAAGAAAAGAATTAGAAAACACCAAAAGAGAAGAACCAAAAGGTTTAAATAAAAGGAAAGACCAATGAGGAAAGAAGAAATAAAATACAAGAGTGAGAGGAAAGCGAAGAACAAAGCAAGAAAGAGATGAAAAACTATCAAGTAATAAGGAAAAACATAAAAGGATGCAAAAAAACAAAAAGAAAGGACAAATAAACGAAACAAATAATAACCTCAATGTTTTGTGGAAACATTGTGTGCCTCACAACCTTCCCTTGCCACCCTCTCCCCTATTTCTATCCAAGTCTGCTATCTACTCTTCATTTCTCTCTCTATCTACTAATCATCCTGATGATGGATCATGGAGTATGATCCGAAACGTTGATGAAGAAAAATTGCACATAGTTTTATCTAGAAATCTTGATTACTAATGATCATGGACTGTGGAAACATAATGTTTTGTTGAATTAGTTATGTGTTTTTCTAGGTTTTCTCATTAATTTTCTTCTTTGCAATTTTATCCAATTATTTTTCTCCTCCCTTTGACTTTCTCATCTTTTTGGATTGTGTGCCTCACAACCTTCCCTTGCCACCCTCTCCCCTATTTCTATCCAAGTTTGCTATCTACTCTTCATTACTCTCTCTATCTACTAATCATCCTGATGATGGATCATGGAGTATGATCCGAAACGTTGATGAAGAAAAATTGCACATAGTTTTATCTAGAAATCTTGATTACTAATGATCATGGACTGTGGAAACATAATGTTATTAAAGATATTTAGGTGATCCTTTTGATATTTCTGCTTCATTGACAGTGATGTGGTACTTGGTTTTGGCCAAAGTGGCAAATAAAATGGGTAAATGGTATTCTAACTATCTTTCTATGGTCGATAGGTTTCAAGTATATCAATAAAAAATCTTCACTATCTTTTATTCTCCTCTACATGGTTTGTTTGTTCCTCTCATTTAAAACAATAGAGAAACTTATTAGGTCTATCGTTTAGTCTAATGGGAAGGATTGTAGGAAAAGGAATGCTATCAATTGGGAGCAGTGTTGTAAACCTAGATAATTTGTGGTACAAGTTTAAATAATTTATGCGCCTAAGGTGTTTCAAAGGATGTAGAATTAATATTGATAGCTTTAGATGGGTGTGAGCCATGCAATTTATCAATTAGGCATCATATTTGTAATGACTTCCCTAAGTCTAAACTTGATTGAAAGGGTACTAAGCTTGTGGATTTTCCTTTCCAAAAATTTAAATTCCTTACTAGTAGTTCTTTGGTTTTTAAATTAAGTTGGAAAGGTTGGGAGTAGGTTCAAAAAATTATGGTTGAATGAGATGTTACTAAGATTAATTTACATCATTTTCATCCTTTTAGGTCCATTTGGTGGTGAGATAATTCTAAATGGTTTAATAAGGGAATCAAAATGTTGGAAAAATTAATAATGATTATGGTTTGATCTCTTGTGATGCTATTATAGATACATATGATCCTAGTTCTTAGAAAATATTTATTCTCTCATTGTTGTAGCAATTGGTAATAATTGTCACATGCTTGAAATGTATTATGGTAGTGGCTCGTGGCTTAATTTTTCTTGGGTGGTTTGTAGGAATAAGTTGGTTGATATCTTCACGAAGAATGTGTGTAATATGCTAGTGAAAGTTGATAAGTTTCATGAAAATTTTAACACTCTTTGTGGGACCAATGACTTAGAGGCATCCTCGTCTACTAGGCTTAACATTATTTGGTATAAATCCATTAACTCTAAACAGTGTTTCCTTGGATGATTTCTATGAATTGGAAGCTTATTGGGGGAACTTTGGGACTATTTTTTTCCTATTTGGTCTATATGGGTAGGGGTTAAAGCTTTTAATTGGTTTGATATTTTGTTTGTTCTTATTAGTGATGTTAATGTTTCTTCTAAAATCCTAGCCAAGGTCTAGTTACTCATGCTTATATAAGTCTTATGGTTTCTTTGGATAAGAAAAATAAAGCATTTTTTAAGGTATTTGCAAGAGTTTCTAGATTTTGCAAAGAAGTCATAATTGCTCTTAAATAGCCTTGTAAGTTTGTGAGTTAGTTGTCAAAAGAGAAGGTGAAATTCACAAGGTTGTTGAAGAGCATTTTAAGGGTGGAAAAGTTAAAGGATCTAGTAAAGATAATTTTAGCTCCAAAGGTGGTGCCAAAGATCATGATGCTAATATTTCCTTCCATAGAGCTTGATATCTCCAAGTTGAGTTTCTTTGACATCTAACTACTCTATCTCATCCTTTCTAGAATGGCAGATCAAGAAGTGTATGGAGTACATTATATGGGATCTTGCCCAAAAGATTGAGGTCATTATTGATGAATAAAAATTTGTCAATATTAGTAAGGATGATGACTAATGATGTTCTAATATAACTTTTATATATATTTTACAATGTTGTTATGTTGATGAAATAATTTTTTTTCATAAAACTACGATGTAATTAAACCGTGTTGATGTATGAAATACCTAACTTGTTAGATTGTTTAAATTTTGTTTTGATAACTGACCTATTTTATTTATAATTATGATTTTAATATTAATTTAGTATCAATCCTTTTTTATCAACATGTGTAAATATTGTTGCTCTTTGAACTATATTTCTAATCTTAATCAATATTAAAAAAACCCTAAAAATAAATTTAATGCCCCCCCAAAAGTCATATGGTCGATGGAACACAAGACGACATTTAATTCATTTTGCCATGAATAGCTATTTGTTAATGCTCAACCAATAAAACAATGAAATGACTGTCTAAGTCGACTTGAAAGGTCAATTTTATAGCCTTAAGCTTTATACTGATAATGTTACACAGTAGCCTTAAGGGATGAGGCTGCAATCGTGCCCCAGACAGACTTTGGCAGAATGGATACCCCTTAGACCTGGGCTGCTGAGCTAAAGGAGACCCCCTCAGAGGTATCTCCAACCAAATATATATATATATATATATATATATATATTCTGATAATTACTGCTGATTTTGTAATTTGCATTCTGTAAATTTGTTTTTTTTAATAAAAATTCTTCTTCCAATAAAAAAAATGATCAAATTATCGGGAAAAAGGGGAGGATCAGATGGTCTTTAATAATGTTACTATGGTTTGATTGCATAGTAAATAAATATAGTGGTTCTAGCGTTGTTATAGTGTGGTACATAATTATGGGCTCGTAAAAGCACTTGTGCACAAAAGTGGCCATACATTTTTCTTATGACCAATGAAATGCAAACGTGCAGATTCCACGTCACATTAAGATTGTCAACTCCTTACCATACCTGCTAAGTGATATTAAGACCCTATCGGTGGGGATAAGAGAGAATGATCAATGGCACAAAATTAAAGTGAGGGCATGGATGTGATCAACTCGTTTATCTATTTCACTCTAGCCAATCCATAACATTAGAGGTCTAAGAACGTATGCACATCCAAAGGAGAAACAAGGGAGTTCATGAGCCAAAATGAGAGCTCTCAAATCATTTATTAATTTGACTCATGGAAAAATTGTAAAGCACAATAGGGGATGCATTTATAGGAGCAAAATCAAAGGCAAAAATGTATTGGAGCTGATTGTTATGATAGAAAAAATTAAGAGGTGTCTAGTCTCGAATCCAAATTTAAATTGGGCATGTTGGGATAAAAGGGACCACATTAAGTAGAAATGAAAATTAGAAATGTATTATTTAAGATTTCATAATTGAAGGTGATATAGAATAAGTTTACTGAATGAATCTCTTAGGAAAATAACAAGAAAAGCTTAAATTTGAATTTGATCATTTAAATTGAGTAATTTTCACTTGTCTCAAAATTGAACAAAGTCATTATGGAATTACTTGAAAATGAATTCTAAATTAAAATGATAATTTAGAGGTAGAGGACGAATGCATGAAAATCAATGCAAATAAAAACATAATAATTATAAATAAATGATAAATAAAAATAGAGATGAGATAAATTCTCAGAGAAATTAAATTACGAACCAAATCTAGCATAAAAATATACTACTTGTTAAAATATTATTACATTTAAACAATTCTTATCAAAATAAATACGAAATTAAATAAAAATGATATGCATTTCCCTTTACAATAATAATACATGTTATATAATCCACTAAGCATATCAAATATTCTCAAACACTTAATACAAAGAAAGACAAAGTGTTTTATTTAGAAAATTTAAGCTACCAAAGTTTTCTTTTTAAACAATTCAAAGAAAATTAATTTAGAAAGGAAAAATTATTTTCTTTATATTTTTCATATACAATTAATCAACCATAATTATGTTGATAGCGCAATGGTTGTTTGTAAACCTCAATTTGCAAGGATGATTTTTGAAATAACATTATCATCATCACAATCTTGTTGTGTAGAAGTGAAGTATCCAAATTGCTCCTTACTCTCATCTTCTGAAACCACAAATATTACAACAATTATTGGTATTTTTTTGACATGAAAAATATATTAAATTGATCAAAGTTTAAAATTTTTTCTAACCTGAAGGTGGAGGGTTTGCCACACATTTTCACCTCGAGCAAACGTCGAGGTAGTTTGCACATCGAGTTCCTCTTCTTCCAACAACCTCAACAACTTATACAACAAAAACTCTCTTCTACAAGTATATATTGTAACCACCACCTCATCACTCCCCATTTCCGTACTTACTGTAACCATTGGCCTTGAATTATTTAAAATCTCCAAATAAGTTGTAGTCAGTCCCGAAACACATTGAGTAGCCAACAACTTCTCACGTTGTTTGCTTAATTTTTTTATCTCACTTAGTAACTCTGGAATATAACTTAAAACTTGAGAAACAATAGCTGGATTGCTCAACTTGGTCTGCAATCAGAGAAAAGATGCATACAATTATGACATGTTAGAGTTGATTATATACATAAAAATGAGGAAGAGATCAAACATCTAGTATGTTAGAGTCAAGTTTGTAATTAAATGGTAACAACATATTTATAAATTTTTTAGAAAAATATTTGGAAAATATAAGAGTTTTTGGTCCATAATTCATTATGTGGGATCCACTCTCACTATAAGCCATTGGTAAGTTGACTACAAGACACTAATTATTTAAGTTCAATCTACATGTAGTACACAACATTATTTCCATTTTAGACTAATATAGAGTCACCTGACATTTAACCTACAAATTTGTTTAATATTTAAGTTAGGCAATTGTGGAGTAAAAAACATACTTGATATTTCATACTTTACAAGAACTTACCTTTGATATGGTCAACACATGGCTTGTTTATGTAAAGATTAATGGAAAATAGCAGACACAAATATCCTTATGTGGCAGTAGATGAAGTTTCCTTATACAAGATAAAATAGGCAATTGTTGAGTCAAAAACATGCTTGATATTTCATACTTTACAGACACTTACCTTTGATATGGTCAACACATGACGTGTTTATGTAAAGATTAGTGAAAAATAATAGAAACAAATATTCTAATGTAGTAGAAGATGAAGTATCCTTATACAAGAGTAAATGAAGTCACTTTATGCCCTTCCAAGACATTCTTGATTACACCTTTCAAACTTGACTAACTTTCTCCACTCACCCACATGCCTAGTCTACATTTCTTTGTTCACTCTGAATAACAATAGGAGCAAACAGGTCGTTAATAAAAATACTTCTTCTTCAATACTTGATTTTGATCGTTATATAACAGCAAGACCTCTGATGTGCTTTGATATCATATTGAAAGATGGCAGGCACAAATTTTGCTGAAAATCTAGACCATGATAATAACAATAATAAATATAAAATAATAATTATTATATTAAGTTCATACCGAATTTGATGCTTATAAAATATTGCATTCTTTTTAACTTTTCAAGACTACCCAAAATACTTATAAGAAACTTATTTTAACAATAATATTAAATAATAAACTATTGTTCAAACAACTATACCTTCGTACCTGAAAAAAAACAAAACGTTAGGCATGGTTGAGAACATACTAATATTACCTTTGGATTTGTATTGGGCAGCAACGCACCCAACTGAAAGTAAAGAATGTTCAATCTCTTTCGCCTTTCTCGTTCATTGGCATTGTGACAGAGTTTCTGTACCTTAGCTTTTTCATTGGGTATCAGATTTGAACTATGGTTAAAGTTATGAATTGGCGGTAGACTCTGGTTTTGACTCACTACTTCCCAGCCCTTGGAATCACAGTGTCGCTCCAGTTGGCAATCCAGGGGGGTTAACATCGATTTCTGTTCAAAAAACAGTGGAGGCAGAAAATTATCCACGTTAAGCATATGAGAGGCATCATGATTGGATGTGAAGAACAAAGGCAATGAGTCCATGTCTGATAACAGAATAACAACTATTTGGGTTTACTAAATTGATGAATGGAAGGATCTACTTATAACAAGAGCACTAGGAGTATATAACAATAAATATTTTCCAATTACGTCGCCATAGACTACGTATACAAATCCCAGTCAGCAGAAAGTGGAGACACAGTGTAATGACATGTAAATTCTGAAATGAACATCTGTCTGAAATGATTTATTTCACGTGCCATGCTACTCTCCACACGAGCTCTCTGCACTCCATTGTTGATTCGATCGTGGCAAAAACATGCCATCCACCTTGCCCAATAAAGATAAGATTCCGTTAAGGCGTTGAATTTAAGGCTATAGTTGCTTCATGCCTGTATTAAACTGTCCAGGTGCATATCAGTGTTGTTATCTTGAAGTAGTTTTAAGTCGCTATCAACATAGTTTAAGCACAGCGCAGGTATGATGATATTTTTGTGGCATCTGTAAGTGGAATGTTCGTCATCCACAGTTCAATGTTCAATACTGTGATACCAAACATAACTTCCTTGCTTAGTGTTAGTGTGGGCAAAGAAGATGGTTTGGAAAGACATGTGGGCATATGTAGGTTTTTGAGAACTGTGAAGTTAGGGTGTTCAATTACCGGATCTTCCTTATGTGCTGGCCCTTAATAAGAACTTGCACTTACTTCAATAAGAACTTGCACTTACTTCATTGCTTGGTGTTAATGCCTAACTTAATATATCCATCTTCAAACATGTTCATATGTAAAAATCAAAGTAGAAAAATCATAGAAAAAACTTGATGCAATAAACATAATATTATCAAAGGTCATAAATGAAGAAGTTCATTTTGA
This sequence comes from Sequoia sempervirens, assembly GCA_007258455.2. Taxonomy (NCBI): domain Eukaryota; kingdom Viridiplantae; phylum Streptophyta; class Pinopsida; order Cupressales; family Cupressaceae; genus Sequoia; species Sequoia sempervirens. The sequence goes on along the minus strand of VDFB02281492.1, from coordinate 1,011,773,558 downwards.
TCTTACAATCAAAATCTTAAGAACAATCCATTGAAATTTCATAGTAAAGAAATCAAAAGACACCAAAGAAAATCAAAGAACTCTTCCTTTTCAACAACCCATCACAATGGTTCGAGACCATAATAAACTCCTCTCACCCAATCCAAAAACCTTCACATTATTAATATTTAGAAGGAATACTAGAATAAAAAGATAAAGAGAATGGAAAAAAATTAAGAGAGTAGAAATTGTAAGCCAATAATCATGGCCAACGAGGTTAGCCAAATTACTAATCCATAGCTTAACTAGGGAAGATTCCAATTCTTTTTTGCACCATTAAGAAGATATCTATGTTCTTTTTCTCTCCAAACTTCATGCTATGGTTCATGACTAGTCAATCTAATCCCTGATCACTCCTCCAAACTCCCTTTCCCTTCCTTTTCTTCCAAAATTCATTAGTTCTCTTGAATTCGTTTTTATGAGTTAACCAAAGAACACAATTAAAAGCTAACATTTTTGGCCTCCCAAACCACTTCCATAGATCTAAACCCAAAATAATCAAAATGAAATCAACTAGCATCATGAATGTACTTGGTTCATTAGTAAATCATAATGGCATAACAAGGCACTTCAAGTACAACCCATCCTTTATTTCGAATATGACCTTCCACTAATCCCCTTCTCTAAACTAGATGTAGTGTGATCTACTTTTCAAATCAATCTTTGTGAAGTATTTAAATCCACTTAGGCAATCTATTAAATCATCCATTTGGGTTAACATAAATCTAGATACTTTATTGCTATCTTATTAACGACTTATAAATATGTGAACATGTAGGCCATTATCAATCCTTCTTGGGTGCTAGTACTACTAGTACAACTCATCAACTAAAATGATCTATTATCACACCAACAACTCTTAACTTGTTTCTTCACTTCATCATTCTCCATTGGCACAATCCTATATGTTGACTTGTTCAATAAACTTGATTCAAGGATTAAATCTATGTGTTCACTCATGTTTCTCATGGGTGACAATCCATTACATAATTTCTTTGAAATAATTTCAGCGTACTTCTCTAATAATTCCTTCACTTCTTATGGAACGTCTTTCATTTTACCCATTGTTCTAACCTTTGTGCACATAGAAATAAAAGTGTAGTAATCTCTCTCTTTCTTCATTTTATTTGGAAAGTACTTTTTAGGGAATTAAGCATGCCTTTATATTATTACCCACTTCTTCTCCTTTGTCCTACAATGGATGAGCAATATAAATCCCTTTCCATCATTTATAAATGTAGGCATTCAACCTACCGTATGCCTAGGCTTCCTATCAAATTGCCATGACCTTATCAACAAATAATGAGAAACACCCTATTAGGAACTTAGGTTTCTTAGCCTCACTCCTAATGTTGCAAATACAAAAATGTAATTTCTAGGCTATAGAGAAAAATACTCAATTTTTGAGCTATAAAATAGAAAAAAAAACTAATTTGTATGGGCTATAGAGGTTCTACAATTTATATTTTACGTTGTTTAGCATTGGTTCTTAGATGCCTAAAATGTAGATCTCTTTGAGCCCTACAATTTAAAAATGTGCCCTATTGGCCTCTTAGATCAAATAGTATGGCTTTTAAAAGCTGAGCCTCCTGCATTGAAAAAATAAACACATCTATGATGTGCGCATCCAAAATATTTGTAAGAAGGAATTCTAATTTTTGACCAACTTATGACATGCATTTTGACATGTCTTACGGGGTGATCCCACAATAGTGGTTTACAATTTTTGGCCAAACTAGACACTGAAAAAAAATAATTTAACTAAATCTTCACTTTCGGGCACCTATAGTGGCTAAACCATGATGAATTTGAAGATGATGAAAACTAGAGTTTCGTGGAATTTTGTCTTTAGATTCTAAATATATTTTTTTCAAAATTTTTGGAATCAGACTACACTTATTTTTCCATCTCCCTCAAAAACTAGTTTTTTTCAGAAAACAACATTCTTAAAAAGTGACACTCACTGTATAACGTACAACTTTTTTTCTATGAAGGATAAAATTATAATTCTTTTTAATTTAGATTTGTAACTCTGATATCTATTGCTTCCACTTGGTTAGATATTTTTTTATTGAATATTTTTTATTTAATCAAATTTTGAAGTCAAACCAATTACAATTTAGACATAGCGCGACTGTATAACGCATAACTTTTTTTTATGTATCAAAATTCAAATGATTATTATTTGTTGAATCAAGGACTCCAATATCTAGTGCACTCATATTTTTCAATTTTTTTTTTATAGTCTTCTATTTTTCCACATACATGCGCAGAACATAGAGCTTGATTTGCAGTGAAAAACCTACATTCACGAGAAATAAAAAATAAATATAATAATCAAATTAAATTTAATTAAAATTATAATTTTTTGGAAGCTTATAATAAGGACTACATACTTAAAAATAAAATAAAATAAATGAATTCATTTGATTCCCCAAAAGGTAAATCAAAAGTGATTTTTTATCAACATTTTGATAGGTGTAAAGGAGACTCCGTTATAGGTATGGTTTAAAATTAGCAAGGTTCTATCCAAGGGGGCTTGGTCTAAGGTGGTTTGATCAAACACTATTCAATTGGAATCCATTAAATGGAACTTTTCAAGGCTTAAATCATTATATTTTCTAAAAATATGTGATTTCAGCAAAAATCAGGATCTCCTAAAAAATGTAAACCACTATTGTGGTAGCACCCTATGACATATTTGAATGGATATGTAATGAAGCCAACATGGAGTGTCCAAGTTGGTGAGGAGATTATGAAGAACTTATGACAAGTGGAAGCAATACACTATTTTTAGCACTAGATATGGTTCCATCTTGGGATTTGGATATTGGACCATTGACCAGGGATATGGATGCCATATTTTTGGCTAACTATTTTAGCTTATCATTTCCTAGTTATTATTTTATGATTTCATATATTACTTCTCCTATTAATTTGGTGCTTGAGCTGGAAGTTTTGATAGTAAGTTTTGTGGGTACTATTATGCTAATAGAATTACACCAAACCTCTACTTAGTGATACTCTTATACAATATTAGGTCTTTCAAGTATATTGTAACTCTTGATTACACAATACTATATCGAGTTGCTTTGGATTGTGGGGTTTTTCTTTGAAAAGGGTTTTCCCCATGCAATTTATTATATATTATTTTTTTTTCCTTGTAATTATACGATTAGTTTAACTTTTTACACAAACCTCATCCCACAAGTTAGTGTAAAAAGTGTGTTATACAATGTTATGATAAAAAATATTTTCCTTGATACAAACCATTCCCAATGCATATTGTACCCCTATTATGGTTCTCACTCATGTCTATATATTGTTTTGCAATATTAGGATCAAGAACCTTATATAACTTATAGATATTTTGCTACATAAAATGTTCGAAATATGAATTTTGGAAGCCCTTATTGCTATTGTACATATTTAGAAATGGTAGTAAGTAAAAATTACTTTAAGAAAAAATTAAAAGATATTTAAGATGGATTATTTTAAGGTGTGTTGGGGTTGATGAGGAGGTTAAGATCGTGTCTAGATGGGTGCCTCTTCTAGTTGGGAATAAATTTTGAGATTCATGCAAAACATAAAATAATTGAAACCATAATGGGATAGGTCTTAGTGAAGATACAAGTCCAAAGAATATATCTATCTAGATACATATATAAATTAGGTTCTGGACATACAAATGAAGAGATACTAGAAATTGTAATTTTTTTTTAAGAGTCTACCTAGTAATCTAGAGATAAACATCTATATTTCTTTATTTTCATGAGAATATACATTTCAAAAGATTTTGAACAAATTTTCAATCTCCTAGCTAACCAACTAGTCAATAACACATCCAAAAAATGCACATAAAAATCCTTGAAGAAACTCATACAATGTCATATTTACTTATTAGATTCATTCTTCATAGGTTACAAATGTTTATTATATATTTGGGATGAACCTAGATCATCAAAATATAAAATATCTTTTTCTTGTGTGAGAAATACAAATTCTAGGGTTTTGTTGCTACAATATTTTCCCTTTTCCTAGCTTTTTCACTATTCTTCTCTTCTTTCCTTCAACCATCTCCTTCCATCTTATCATTTTGAGTATTTATACCATCTTTGTAGATTGTCACCAAGGATAATATGTGTAATATTGCATGAAATCCCAAAAAACCATTGACAAGTAGACATTTGCAAGGGTTGCCTATGCCTCTATGTCATGTAGATTTGGCCTTGCATTTTTATAGGGAAAAACATTATAAAATTTTCTAATCACTTGTTCCATTCATGGAGTTCACAACTAGGATGTGTTCCCCACCCCTATCTCTCACATGTGACACCTACTAAGATGTACTTATTTGTGGGGGAAAGAGTATTCAATTAGACATTTTTGTCAAAGGGTTGTTTCAATCGATTGAACATAATTAGTGAGGATGATGGTATGTGATTAGAAAACCATTCTCCAAGGTTCAAACCCTTGAAGGTGTATTTGGTTCAACCCTTGGGTGACTTTGATTGACAAAATCCCCCTACACATGACTACTTAGACGAAGGATGACTATAATCTAGATGTATGCTTACTCATGTTGTTGTAATCTACTTACTATATAAAGACAAAGATGCTGATATCTAAATAATCTGATTGTTTCCATAAAATAATAATAATAAAAAGAAATGTTTCCTTCCCTTAGTAACTTCAATTTTCCATAGATGCAATTTGTCTACCCACGTGCCAACCATTTCAAAGACGTCCCTTTGTTTGATGTCCATTTCAAATGTACAATTTAATAATGTTGAATGGCATATGCCATTATACCATTGAACTGCTTATTTGACAAACTTTGAGGGACACTATTTGGATTACTCACGTTATAATGCAAAAACATGACTTAATTACGCCGAAGGCGTGTCCTATATGAGCTTTTGAAGCTCACTTTGCCCATCAATGGTTCACAAACCCTGAGAGACCCGTCAAGGTGCTTAAATCAATCTCAACTATGCATATTTTTCGTCACTTTTTTACCATTTTCCCGCCGCTATTGGTTTCCGAAGCCGTCCATCATTTTTCAATCAGTTTTCATCGTGTCGCCAGTTTAATATTTATTTCCTTGTCTTCCATTATGTTTTGCATTTAATACGTCTCCGTCAAAGTACTCGCCAGAGGAGTTTGCAGCCTCCGTCTGCCCACTGATCGCAGCCACCAGGCACGTGTAAGCTGAGAAGTGGAGAGAGCCTCTGCAAAAATAGCTGGCAGCGGTAGAGATTGAGGTGACAATCTTGGCAAGCAGCCGCTGCCAATGCAAAAAATATCCCGGGCACGAAGTTCAAAACCACAGCGAATGGGCCATTGCAGGCACTTGAATGTCACTGCCCACTCATTTGTGCTTCCAACCGTCAGATGGTAAACAAATAAGTTGATCTGAACCCTCCATTCAAAAAGAAGACACTTGAAGTCATCTCCGCCCCTGTTGCCACTGCTTGTAGCTTGGCCTTCTCATCCACCACGACATGGTTTATGCCCATTCTCTGCCATGTCATTTAAGAATAGCCATGGAAAACAATCAGGAGGATGGCCAAAGCTTCAAAAACTTTCAAGCAAATGCAATTGGCAGGTGTAAGGCCACAGTCCTCAACCTTTGCGAGCATCCTCCCTGGTTGTGCTGAAATGGGAGCTTTGGAATAGGCTATGCACACCCATAACCGGATAAGGATAGAGGAATTTTGTCAGCTGTTGCAGTTGCAACTGCCCTGTTTGACATGTATACAAAATGTGGAAGCATAGACAAAGCATGTGAACTGTTTGACAAAATGCTTCAAAGAAATGTATTCTCATGAAATGCCCTAATTGCAAGATATTCACAAACTTTCAAGCAATTGCAATTAGCAAGTGTAAAGCCAGACTTTACAACCTTTGCCACAATCCTCGCAGTCTATGCCGAATATAATCTAAAGTGTTAAATCAAATTAAAATATATATAATCTAAAATTATAATGCCCTTTAAATAGATTCTATTAGAGAATTGTCTCAGAAATTAAATTGATTGTGGATAGTAAATTTTCTCAGAAATAGGGTGGATTCTATTACAGAATTGTCTCAGTAATAGGGTGCCTGGAGTGGAAGCTGAGCATCCCATTTCTAAATTACAAAATTTATCCTGCTCCTTGGATTTTAATATTCAAATTATGTGCAACTGTATCCCAGCCAAACAACAGAACAATGACTCCCAATATGAAGAACAAGGGACTCCCCATTATTCAAAGTCTACCAAATTTCACTCCTGAAAATTCAATCGTTAAGGAAGTATGAATTTTGGAAGCCTCTCGAAGTAACCACCTGCAGAATAGACAACATAACCAAGACAAAATAATAGATTTATTTTACAATGCATATTACAATGTTGGCTATAATATTTTTAACAATTTGTCATGATAGAGAACAGTTGTCTAAACATGAAAACAAATAAATATTACTTTGTAACAAGTGTTGACCCAAAACATTGGAGATGATAGAAAGAGAGCGATGGAATGCACAAGATGCCTTTTACTCCAGCTATAGCAGGGAAAATGATGATTTTGATTCCTCCTCATCCAGATTTTTAAAACTGAAATTCATGCCCCTGATTCATTGTTAAACTATACCAACATAGATTCTTCCATAGATTATATTTTGATTAACTTTATATAATAAATTAATAAATATATTTTTTACATTTTTTTTAAAATAATACTTTTATTATCTGATATATATTAAATATTTATATATGTTATTTATTTATGTATTTATTTTATATATAAAATTATATTTATTATCTTATATAAACTACTAAATATAATATAATATGTAATAAATTTATTTTCTTATTATATTTTATATAATCTAAATACCTCTTAAATAATATTTTATTTATTATAAAACTATTTTTTATTAAAATACTTACTTATAGATTATTTAATTATGTATTTATTTTATACATAAAATTATATTCTAATTATACTTATTATCTTATATTTTATAAACTAATATATATAATATAATATGTAAATGTAAAAAATAAGAGAGTTAAAGGGAGCGAGGGGTAGAAGGAGAGAGAAAGAGACAAATATGAAGACAAAGTATAAAGGAGAGAATAAGAGAGGGAGGGACATTCATATCTCTATCTCTATGTCTCTCACCTCCTTTATCTTTCTCTTGTCCCCTCTCTCTACCTCTCTCTATATATCACTTCCTATATTGTTTCACAAACAACATCATTTGCTAATTGACCTACCAATTGAAATTATATATTACACAAATGTATGTGAAAAATAGACCAATTTTTTGCTAATTTACCTTGCACATCTCTTCGGCGTACCCATTGCACACCAAAGTGCAATTGATTAGTTAATTTTTCTATCGTCTGATAGCTAAACATTTCATTGTTTTTATATCGCTGAGGTCAGCTGCAAGGCCTAATGTTCATGACATGCACACTTGGGGTTAAGTATTATTTTTTCTGATGGCTCTACGGGTTATATTTTTATTCTGCTTGCCCTGTTCTTGGATCTGGAATCAACTGTCATCCACGATGTTCGAACCGGGATGCCACAAACAACTTCACCCGCGGCCACTACAACAGTGAGTCATCATTCTCAAATTACCATGCTAACATTATACTTTCTGTCATTTTGAAACCCTAATGCGAGAAAACGAGATTCGGTATTGGCAATTGAAACCCTAAATCTGTAAATAACGCTTTTGTCTTTTTCCCTTTAGTTGGTAATGAGATAGTGGATCTGTGTCCGGATCGACACCGGAAGATGGCGGACAACTGCACGGATCTACAGGGGTTTCATGTATCCCACGCAGGGGTTTCATGGCTTGGATTTCTTCTTCCGGAGAGGTTTTCTGCGGAAGGAAACTTAAACTGGGTTTCACAGTTTACCCATCTCCTCAGGTGGCCAGATCCGTGGTGGAACCCTCCTACAGCGTGCTCTTGACTCGTTCGCTGTTAAAGCACGCTGATGTTGCTTCGATGTTAGATAATGAGGCCATTCATGAAATTGATCACCCTAACCAACCTTAACAGGCTTGTTTCCCAGGTCAGTAACTGTTTTTCATATTTCCTGCACTTCAAGACAAGAATATTTAGGGTTACCTGTAGGCCTTTAATTGTTTCATGTAGAGTTGTAATCTCCGCCACTGAAAGTACATGATCTGCTGTCTTATGTACAGAGGAGATGTTGTGTCCAAGGGTTTGAATGCCGACTGATGTCCTACTGGGTTCAAGTGGTACCAGTAATTAACACTCAACCAAGCTGCAGAGGGCTGTTTGCATGATTTCTGACTCCATCAGTGTTGCTGAGGGCATTTCTCGTATTGAGCACATGTTTTATCTCATGTATGCCAAGTATGTCATTCTTTATTGGATGGTACCTCCTATATGTTGTAAAGACTCTGCTCAGGGTTTACTACCATGGCTATTTCGTGATTTTCTATTTCTTATTCATTCATTTTGGGATTTGCAGGGATGGCCAAGGCAACATTGAGGCAAATTTGAATTTGATATTCAAGCATTTATGAAGTTCTAAAGCTCCATTTTACTACTAAACTATATGCAGCTGCTACCTCAGGGGACGTGAAGATGCTCTTAATTTGATGCTGTCTATGTTGTCCATTGCTATGTCTAATGCTGTTTTTGTTGGGTCCAATTGATATCATCAACAACATCAATGTTTCTATACACCTCGAAATTCTGGCAATTTTTTTTACTGCATTGTCAACTGCAAATGCAGAGCAGTTGATGATAAAGAAATGCCCTACACTCGACAGTTGAGAGTGCAGTAAAGATGTTTTACAGAATTTCGAGATGTATAAAAATATTAGTGTTGATGATAACGAAGGGGTTGATCAGTAAATCTGAAATCCAAGGCAAAGCAGCATTCGATATAGCAATGGACAACATGGGCAGTGATGAATGTGTTTTCAGTGGGGTAAGCAATTCATTTATTTTGCTCGTAATTCTTAGTTATTGGTGATAACACAAAAGGATTTTATTTTGTTTTATTTGGATTTTATTTCGTTTCATTTCATCTATGAGTTAAGGTATCCCAGGATATAGGTTGGAAATTGCTCCACTAGAAGCTGCCTCTTGGAGAATGCATTTGGTTTCTATTTGTAAGGCCTTTGAAATGTCCAGATTCCATGATATTGAGACCAAGAAGCATGTTTTTTGGGTTTTTAATTCTGTAATTGTATTTGATTTCTTCAGTAAAATTTTACATTTTAAAACGTTTAAGATATTAAAAACCCATTTGAGGTTTAAATATTAGGATTTTTCAATTTGTCATGTATATTATTATGTAAAAAGGATAATAGAATGATTTTTTCATTATATTTATGCAGTTATATGTAATGAGGGAGCTTTCTTCTTTTACCCAATTAACACTTGAATTGGTATAGAAAAAGAAAAGCTTTTTTAAAGTTTGATTTAGGTAGATTTAGTAGAATGCATAATTGATATGAGTGAGTAAATTTAAATGTTATATTAAAATTTATATTTTAATATAGAAAATAGATAATTTAAATGTCCTCTATTAAATAATTCAAAATGTGTATTTTACTAAAGAGATACACTTAAATTATGGATCTAAGATACAAATGAAAGATATCCAAAACAAAATTGAATATTAAGTTATATAAGAACAAAGTTAGAAGCAAATGAATAATGTATTTTAGAGAAGTAATACCCTTGAATTTATTATTTAAGTTAAAACATATATAGAATTTATCAGCTAAAAGTAAAAATACAATTATATAATTGTGTTGTACTCAATTTTAGGTTAGTTCATAATCATTCCCCTATTACATGCACTTGCTACTTGAAATGAAATCATATGTAAATATTTTACTTTTATGACAATGTGTTGTGGATATGAGTTGAGAGAGGTGAGTCTGAATGCATGAGCAATGGTCTCTAAAGTGCCATTGATTGGAGGTGGATTTGGGTTTGGCCCCAATTAATAAGGGTTTCCCTTGGGGGCCATTTGTGAATCCATGGCAAGGGTGTGAATGCTTTGGGGTAAACCTAGTTGGATTGGACTAGATGAATCAATGGATTGAGTCTACCCTCCCTACAATATTAGAACCCTATAATGATTATGATAGGGGTCTCCACCATCTAGACATTATAGGGCTTGTACCAACTATATCCATGTAAATATTTTGGTTATTTAAAAAAATAAAAATAAAAATTGAATTGAATAATATTTTTAAAATATTAAAAATTTAATTTATATTTTTAAACAAAGGACAAACAAAAACTAAGGAGAGTTTAAAATAAATTAAAAATTTAAAAGTAAGCCAAATAATAATTTATGTTTAAGATTAAAATAGACAATTTACAAAGATAGATCTTTTAAGAATCTTATTTTTTATATTTCTATAATTTATTTTACAAATGATAAAACTTATATACTTCAAACTTTTTAGATCATAATTCTTAAACTTAATCAATATTCTTTAGTATCAATAAATCTTTCATTTACTTGTGAAGTAATAATTACTTTGCCTAAATTAATCTATTTTAATTAAATAAATGCACATAAACTAGGTATATTTGATTTATATTAAATAAATGATAATTATAAATGGATAATCAAAAAGATATATGTAAAATTAAATGTAAAGGATAAAGACACTTAAAAATGACAATTATGATGATGATGATTAAACTTGATGCTACACAAAACTTAGTTGTCTAGGCATATAAAAATAAATGTCCTTGATGTTGAAACTCTTTAAAACTCTACATAGAGTTGGAACTATGTGGGAGTTGGCAATGGATCTAGGTTAATTCCATATAGTATAAATATAATATATAACTTGTAGATCTAATCTAGCAAAATACACACTTATGCTATGCATTGAGTCTAATATTTGTTGTTTGAGGGTGCTTATATATAAATGATGTTTAGAACTACATTAGGGAAATTCTTGAATTGAGATGCATGTGAATCCTAACATGAAAATGTATGATATTGTAAGCATGCACTCACAAATGTGCACATTTGAAGTAAATGTTCATACGTAAAAGGATATTAGGTTCTTGTAATGTAATGGATCCAACTAGATTTCTTTTGCATTCCTCCATCATCTAGCATGTGTACTCCATAGGAAGCTACAAAATAAGGAGAATACATGTAATGAGTAGCATCTTTAAAAAATCACAAAGTTGCAAGTTGATTTTATTGTCTTTGAACATGAGAAAGTGGGAGGGAGAGCATGGGGTTAGAAAAATTCCATCTATATATAACTTGTGGTGTGAAAATACTCCACCCAATGTGACATCCATATGATAAAATGCATATTAGGCATTTCCATGTCATATGATCAAAACTTGTTTGTAGATGGTGATGAGTCTTTGAATAGGTACCTATCAAATCATCTACAATTGCACCATAGGAGTGTCAGTGACAAAAGATGCTCCCTTAAATTTCTTACACTACTTGGATGTAAAGGATTCAATGAGAGGAAAAAATTATTACATGAAATGTAAATGGAAGCATATAAATAATGTAATGTACTTATTTTTTATAAATATATCACATGCCAACAAAAACTTTATGAATGATAAGTGTGGTAAGAACATGGGATGAAGATAAAAAAAGGTATACAAATTTGCCCCTAATATAGGAAAATGAGAAAAGTAAAGTGGCCTTGATGGCTAGATACACTTGTTTAAGTATATATAACACTAGAAAAGGAATATATCCCCAATATGGCTCTAAATATATGACCACACAATGTTAGAGCAAAGGCATGAAGTCTCTAGTGCCAACATAGCTCTAGGTGCATGATATATTAGGTAATGCCATGCGATCAATAGTTTAGGGAAGGAAATGTTATCCCCATTGTGACTCTTAGTACATGATGAGGCATGCAAGCACACAATAAGATAAGAAATAATTACCCCAATACAATACTATGATTATTAGTACATGGTAAAACATGTGAGCACAACTTTGTAAGATGTGGTCATGATAAAAATGGTTGTAAAAAATGAGCAAGATAGTGAGATGATGATAAAATAATGGAATGGGCATAAGTAAGATAAAAAAATTATGTATAGCCACCTAAATGATAAAGCAAATAAGGTATTCAATGGCTAGATACATGTTTTGTGAGGGACATGAATATATAATCATCAATGGCTAAGCATGTAAGGCACATACAAATAAGGGGTGATAAAAAAACTGTAAGTTTATTTTTTCTATCAAATTTTTATTCTAAGGTTATAATTGATTTTGCAATAAATTCATCAAGTACATTGTAGATATATAAATCAAGTTAAAATTGAAAAACCTATGATCTATAAATATCATAGGATGGATAGATAAGTGTCATGAAATAGTGTAATTGTAAGGTGCAAATATGGGAGACATTAGGATTATGATAAATTTATGTGAGCCCAAAATGACATGGGGAAGATGTGATGCCCCATAGGCAATGTAATAAGATACTTCATGATAGGTCATTGATAGTCTAATAAAGAATGCAAGAAGAAAGATATACACAATCTAATAAGATAATTCTCAAAATCATGATAGGACAATGAAGGAAAAATATAGCGAAGAGAGAAAGGTGTCCCTAATGTAATGAAATGAAAATTAAAAGCATAATATGACATCATAAGATGTAAGGAATGAACATATCAACATAGGATCACATTGAATATAATATAATGACATGATAAGGTTCAAAGGTATCAAAATAACATAAGCATCATAAAGATGCGATCAAATAATGGTAATCAACATGGGTTTTTTATGGTGAAAACTCTAGGTAGAGATGGTTTAGGCATCTCCTCCTATGCAGGTGATGACAAAGGAGGATTAAGGGGGATGAAGTGATAAGGATGAATCTGTAGATGTAGAGTTGGATGGGAGGGATCAAAGTTGTTTCAAGGAGGGAAATGAAAATATCACCAACATTCTATTAGAAGCTCTCAATGGGAGAGGTAGAGGATGTAGATGGAGTGAGAACGAAGACGAGGTTGGTGTTGTTGGCATTGAGGAAATTGATGTAACTTGGATCCCCTACTCTTTTGAGGATGATACAAATGTCCCTCTCATGGATCTATGACTAGTCAAGTAGCAAAGTGGCCTCTAAAGGCCTGTCTCTTAGGCATGTGAATCCTTTGATAAATCTACTCTTACTAGTTCTGGTTTAGGGGATTTAGGGATTTATCTTAGGAGGGGGTTTCTGCTTCCCAAAAATTTGGTGATGCTAGGTAAGAATGTTCCACTTATCCCTGATAGCGTTTTGAACACTGTTGGTTGTACAATGGTTCATGTAGGAAATGTTGTGACCTCACCATTTTTTTGTATTGACAAGAAGAAAAGCTGTTGAAACCAAGGTAAATCTATGTTTACTTTCCAAAACTAAACAAAAAAAGTGAGTGAAGCATGCAAAGATGAAATTGAGAAAAATTAGACTTTGGAACTGGTCCTTAGGCTTGAAAATAAGAATATAATTGGAACTAAGTGGGTATTTTGAAACAAGTTGAATGAGGATGGAGAAGTGGTAAGTAATAAATTAAGGCTTTTTTGTAAGGGTTACTCACAAGTAGAAGGAATAGACTTTGAGGAAATATTTGCCCCAGTGGCTAGAATGGAAGTAATCAAAATGTTTTTGGAATTTGCAGCACATAAAGACTTTAAAGTTTATCAGATGGACGTGAAGTCTGCTTTCTTGAATGAAGAATTGGAAGAAGAAGATTACATGGAACAATCAGAAGGATTTCAGTTATCAGATCAACCAGATATGGTTTGCAGATTGAAAAAGGAAATGTATGGATTAAAGCAAGCTACCAAAGCTTGGTATGCAAGGTTGGACATATGTTTGATACAACAAGGATTCAATAAGGGTACCATAGACAATAATCTTTACTTCAAAGATAAGGAAGATAAAATCTTGATAGTGGTTGTGTATGTGGATGACATTATCTTTCGAGGAAATGAAGATATGCATAAGGAATTTGTAAAAGAGATGCATAAAGAGGTTGAGATGTCTATGTTTGGGGAGATGAATTTCTTCCTTGGATTACAAATAAACTAGAAAAATAAAGGCATTTTCATTTCACAACCAAAATATGTCAAAGAGATGTTGAAGTTTGGAATGGATGACTCCAAACCGATATGTACTCCTATGGTTACTGGTTGCAAATTGAGCAAGGATGATGAATCACCTAATTATGATCAGAGCAAGTATAGATCTATGGTTGGTAGACTACTATATCTAACTGCTACTAGACTGGATATCATGCATGTATTTTTTCTTATGGCTAGATTTCAAGAAGATCCTAAAGAGTCACATGTTGTCGCAATAAAAAGGATATTTAGATATTTAAAAGGAACTTTGGATTATGGCCTATGGTATCCTAACGATATTGATTTCATATTAAGTGCATATACATATGTAGATTGGGATGGATGTGTTGATGATCAAAAAAGTATAAGTGGTGGTGCATTCTTTCTTGGATGCAGATTGGTGCAATATCTAAGTAAGAAGAAAGATTCAATTTCCTTATCTACTGTAGAGGTTGAGTATATTGCAGCAACATCCTACTATACACAAGTACTATGGATGAGACAAAAATTGAAAGATATCAAAGTATTGTATGATGAGCCTATTTCTATCTTCTGTGATAATAGAAGTGCAATTAACATTTCAAAGAATCCAGTGATGCATTCAAGGACAAAGCATATATCGATCAAGTATCACATTTTGAGAAAGAAAGTTGTGGAGAATGAAGTGAAGCTTGAATATGTACCTACAAAGGATCAAATTGATGACATATTCACTAAGACTCTTCCTAAGAATACTTTTGAGTATCTTCATAAAAAGTTGGATGTTATTGTCCCTCCTTTGAACTAGATGCATATGGAGATGCATCGGTCTAGTCGATCTATAGATTCATTCTTTTTTTGGACTGATGTTGGTGGCTACCTCCTAGAGGGAGTAGGTAGTGTCATTATTACAGTGTGAAATTTATGTTTT
Organism: Sequoia sempervirens; assembly: GCA_007258455.2. NCBI lineage: Eukaryota > Viridiplantae > Streptophyta > Pinopsida > Cupressales > Cupressaceae > Sequoia > Sequoia sempervirens. The sequence goes on along the minus strand of VDFB02281492.1, from coordinate 1,011,758,486 downwards.
CATGATGCAGAGGTTGCTGAGTTGATTGGTGTGTACTCCTAAGAGGGAGTATTCAGAGTAGTTGCAAGTATCTTGGTTCTATGTCAAAGGGGGAGAACAATGCAAAATACCTTATCCTTTTCCATTGGTGTCAAAGGGAGAGAGAAAAAGTCATGTGAAAAAGGAAAATGAAGTCATTTGAGTCATGTGAAGAGAGAGTGTAATGAGATAGTTGTGCAAGGGGGAGGAAAAGAGAAAAGGAAATAAGTATGTTCAGAGCTATTGTGTCTTTGATGGTTTTCCACATCTTGTATTTCCATCAATGAAAAGGGGGAGATTGTTGCAAGTATGAAGGTGTTGTCATTGATGTCAACAAGTCTACGTTGTCATTGATGATAGTAGTGCAGTGGTTGAGAAGAGATTGTTATTTTGATTAGTTTCATTATGTTGTTAATTTGTTGATGTTAACCTCTGGTGTTGCTTTGACAAGCTTCTATTTATGGCTTAGATGTCAAGGATACTGAGAAAATTGATAAAATAAGGAAACAAGGTGTTGTAGAGGTGTTCTAGTTTTGCTTCACATTTCTTCTAGGATGGAGATCTACTTTTGTGTTTTGGATATGTTGGTTAGAGATGTTTAGAGTTTCTATATCCAAAATTTTGGCTTCTAGATTGATGGTTAGAGGAAGTTATGTTCACCAATATGTGAACTGGTTTTGTAGTGTCGCTTACAGAAGTGCCTAGGAGAAATGTATTTTCTTTACATTTCTCTGTAGTTTTTATTTAGGACTTGTAGTTCTGAAGGAGAGTTGACAATGTCGTGTTCTTTCCCGTGTCAAGAAGATTTATGGTTTGGCACTCCAAAAGTTGGATTGTAGAGTTGCAGTGTTTGGCAGTGTAGTCTAAGTGTACTAGTTGTGTGTATTTTGAAAGAGTGATTTGTTGTGAAGGAGTTTGTTGGTTTCTAGAATGTTCTTGGATCATGTTCGAGTGAATTTTTTTGTGCGAAAGTTTCAGATTGTTCAAAGGAAGCATGTAATTCAAAGTTTAATGTGTTTACATGGGTAATGGTCAACATGGTGTTTACACTACAGTCAAAGATGTTTAAGTGTTAATGAAGGCATAGCATGGCATGTGAAAGTTGATTTGGGTCCCAGTTAATTTTTTTTTTGGTCCGCTTTTTGTTCCTATCCACCGTAGGAATGTTTAGTGTTGAACTAATTTGAAACTTCAAAGTGTGAAGCATATTTCTGACCTTGGAGAAGGTTTTCAAGGTTGAGGACAATATAAGTATGAGCTAAGATATTGAAGGTTGATAAGACAAAAAGGATAGAGGTTTGTGACACAAGTGATGGAAATTTTTGAAGGGTAGAGTGTGAGTTTGAGCAGAGCAGTGCAAACTTCAAAGTGTTGGACTTTTGAATGCAGTGAGCTGAAGGTGTTTGTAATCATTCAAACAACACTGCGAAAGTGTTGGAGCTATTGTGGTGTATTCTCTGTTGCATTGTGTGTGTGTGTGTTAAATGTGGGAAAGTTAATAAATCAACACAAACCTTAATGAAATGGATTATATTAAAATATTCGAATCAAATAAACTACTCTATTTTGCAGTTAAACAAATCTTTTAAGCATGTCTCATTGTCCTCTATTTCCAAGGATTCGTTAAACCATTTGGCTCTGAGATTTTTATATGAGCATTTTGATTGTTAGAATGACACTTGAAAAACAAGATAATATTCAACATGCAAGCCATTTAAGTTCCTACATGAAACTATATGATGAAAATGATAATGGATATTATGATGAATGGATAATGGTGTGAGGTTATACAATGTAAATGCTATGATATGAAGCTAGGATGATTCTGCATATCTTCAAATGCTAACTATGAATATACTAATCTAAAATGCAACTATAAAGAAAAAGGTGATTCTAAGTTGACATGATGCTACAATGTAAACTTGCTAAATGATAAACAAAACTAACTATAAGACTCCAAAATGCTCCAATGTTCAAACAATAGACCTGCATGATAACTCTACTCAAATGTGGGATGTCGAATACAATGGAAAAGGGTTGTATTTATAATATTTTCCAAGCATCTTGTGATGTGGCAAAGATCGACAATCTAGATTCAAACAAGCAGGATGAATGGTGGAGATGAAGAGAATCAAGAAGGTGTTCCCTTGACAAAAGGCAACATGCCAAACGGATCAGGAATCAAGTGTGGGAGAAAAAGACCATGTGTTTGAATGCCAAATATGTGGGAGAATCAAGTGTGTGAGGAATAAGCCATGTGCTTGAAAGTTTGTTGTTCAAAGATAATTCTAATTAAAAATTAGAATTATTTAATTTCATGTGACCTTGGTGAGGTGGCATGAAAAGTTGTAGACATGTGCTTGAATTCCTAATCTGGGATTAATGAAACTTAAATAAAACAAGCTAATGAAATTTGTTTATTTAATTAAATTAGAGGAATATGATTTTAGATTTGAAGAATTAAATGATATGAACTATATAAATAAATTGTGAACTTATTTATACATAGTTGAATATTAATTAAATAACTAGTATTTAATTACTTAAATGTTTTGACTGATTTTAGGTGTATACATTTTTCCCCTCTTTGAAGTAATGTGCTTACACGTTACTTCAAAGAAAAATTTGATACTGATGCCAAGATTTATTTTTTTTGATGCCCCAAACATTGATTTTTAGGTAATGATAGATATATGCCGCCTCAGGAGATAAATCGGTGAATTTTTGATCTTTTTTTGAAGATTTTGATGATTTTTTGATGATTTGATGATGATCTCAAAATTTTATGATTCAGAAACGATTTATGTCCCAAAAAATGATGTCATAGCCAGCAAGTGATGAAATTGATTAATTAGGGCCTTGTTGAAAAATAAAAATAAAACATCTGCATAAAATGCCACTTAATTAACCTTACAAGGTTAAAAAATGTGATTAGAAAGTTCATTTGTGCATTTTGCAATTTGAAAACTTTGTGGGTGAGATTGATTGAGCAAACTTGGAGTAGAATGGTGATCCCCTACCACACACACCGATTGGAGCGAGTCAGGTGACACAACCACCCAGCAACATACGGACCTTCAGTGAGTACCCCGAAAACTTCCCTCGTAATTCATGCATTTAATTTTTCTTGCTTTTTTTCATGTTTTTGAATTCAGTTCAATTAGTTTAGCACAAAGACAGACCACAATAGCACATAGAACGACTGTTCTAGCACATCCATAAACTTAGCACATAGGATAAATGAACTAGCGCATTGAATGATGTAACACATTGGTTGTCCGAATTAGAACATAGAAGCACCGAAATAGTGCATAGGTTAGTTTAGCTCTTAGGGCAATTAGATTAGCGCATAGAGAGACTGAAGTAGCGCATAGGATATTTTGGTGCATCGGGGCCCTATTTCGGTGCATTGAGCAAATGAAACGATGCATAGATTAGTTTGGCGGGTTGAAGGTTTGTTTTGGCACATTGATGGATTTCTCTAGCACATTGAGTCTTTCAACGCATAGAAGCATTGTTTTAGCGCATTGATGGAAATTTGATGATTTTCTTGTTGAGACTCCTTCATTTCGATGATGTTTTAAATTGCCAACCTTTGTGTTGATGATGATTGATGATGTTGATAGATTAGATGCCCATTGATCTCATGATAGGTGAGATGCAATGATAGGATGATGATAATTGACCTCATGATAGGCAAGAATCAATTATAGGTTGATTGATTAAATGACCTCATGATAGGTGAGGTGCATTGATTTGTTTTGATAAACCTCATGATAAGAGAGGTTGAATTGATTTATGAACCTCATGATAGACAAAGTACATTGATTTGATTGATGAACCTCATGATAGGTGAGGTTGATTGATTTGATTGATGAACCTCATGATAGGCAAGGTTGATTGAACCTCATGATAGGTGAGGTTAGATTTAATTGATGAACCTCATGATAGGAGAGGTGTATTGATTGATTTGATAAACCTCATGATAGGCGAGGTTGAATTGATTGATGAACCTCATGATAGGCGAGGTTGATTGATTTAATGTTCACGAGATTTGATCAAAGTCTCACCAGAGCTGGTTAGATTGATAGGCTGATTGATTTTGATTGATTGATTGACTGATTGATGTCAATTGATTGATTAGATTATTTGCGATATTTGGTGATGATAGGAGTCGTTGATGAGCTTACAGATTAGAGAGCACTTTTCCTAGATGTGGGATTTGATTCCCTTCTTGATGCCGCTTGAGACAACTATTATTGCACAATGCAGTTTGTCTTCTCTCATAGATATGCCCCAGTTCAGGGTGAACATGGGTTTATTGACAACATTAGCAGAGAGGTGGCAAAGTGAGCATAACACCTTCCATTTTCCCATTGGTGAGATTATAGTTACACTTGAGGATGTCTACTAGATTCCCATGGTTAGAGAGTTGGTTTTATATGATTCTCAGAAGCAGGGCGGGATCGATGCACTACACAGGGTTTTTACGGATGATCACATATGTGGCTATGAGATTTTGTGGAGGGACATGGTTGATTCATATGCCACATTGCCTTATGTGTTGGTTTTATTGGAGGGTTGCTTTATCTTGATCACAGGTCAAAGGGACTATTAGTTAGATGGGGCAAGATTTTGGAGAGCATGATTGCTCAGGGTACTCAGTATGCATGGGGATGTTGTATGCTTGTGCACTTGTACCATGTTTTGCATCAATTCGTTTATCTTCGGGGAGCGAGTTTATTGGCAGGTGTCACATTGCTCCAGGTCTGGGCCTGGGAGCACATAGCAGTCAGTCGGCTAGTGGGAGATAGACAACAACCAACCATGAGGCCATTTGTTCACATTTATGCTAATCGACTTACTCAGCCTAGGCTAGGCAAGTTGGAGTACTGGAGGAGGACCTTGGATGATTTAGAGTCAATGGTGTGGTGGCCATATGTTGATTGTGAGCAATGGCCAAAGGATGACACAAAGATGCCATTTATGTGTCATTCCATGTATCTAATTGGTTGGACCCAATTTGTTATTGAGAGATTTTTGCTGATGAGAGTATTGAGACAGTATGGCAGACTACAGGGGATGCCCCATGGAGTGGCTCATTATGCACGATGACAACATGATGCTATAGAGTGGGGTCCAATTTTTTCCTATGATGCAGCGGTGCAACACTTTAAGGGGTTATAGACCATCATTTGGGAGGTTCATCCTGAGATCACCGATGCACCAATATCAAATGAGTATGCCCATTATTTGTTCCAACATCCCTTACCATGGATCACTATTTCAGATGAGCCAGCGCCATTGCTAAAAGAGGAGGTGGCATGAGGTCATGGGTGGAGGTGATGGAGGTAGGAGGCAGAGGAGGAGTAGGGTGAGTAGGGGAAGGAGGAGGAGAGAAACGATGACAGTGATGATGAGGAGAGTGATGGGGGAGATGACAAAGGTGATGGGGGTGGTCCAGGGCTAGGGCTAGATGTTGGAGAGATGAGAGTGTCTCGCAAGAGGTGATCATTAGTGGCCCCATCACATTGGAGAGATGAGAGTGTCTTGCAAGAGGTGATCATTAGTGGCTCCATCACAACAACGGGTGGAGATTAGACTACCATCTCAGTAGTAGTAGACATAGATTGTTGCTTTATAGGTGTAGGTTTAGACACTACACGGTCAACTATAGTAGGTGCAGGATCTCCTCACACAGGCATAGGGATAGGTACAAACTCTGACAGCTGAGAGGGATGCTGCTAAGCAACAGGTGCAATAGGTACATGCCCAACTTGCACATGTACAGGAACAGGGACAGGTGCAAGGGAAGATTGTCGAGTTGACTGCTGAGAGAGACACTTTGAGACAACAGGTACAACAGGTAGAAACCTAGGTTTAGGCACATGGATAGGTGCATGCATAGATTGTTACACTTATGGTTGAGAGGGATGCTTTTAGGTGGCGAGTAGAGCAGGCTAAGGGTATTACTAAGAGGTTACAATAGGCTACAGTAGCTACTGGTAGTGCAGATTATTAAAGAGAGGTCTGTCGTACCACACAGGAGGCCAAGTTCTACAAAGGTCAGTATTATGATGTGGTTCCTCTAGAGCGGCAGGAGAGCTTTCCGCAGTCTTGGTTTAGCAGGTCTAGGTCTTGTACCGTTAGCATGGGTGTTACACAACCACTTCCTGGTGATTAGAGAGATCCTGGTTCAGGTCTGTCGGGTGTAGGGGGAGGTACTAGTCTTGTGATGCTAGGACCATTTGGGGGGAGCACAACATAGCTCTAGTTTATGATTTGATATTATATTTTGGACATGATTTATACACTCTGTATTCAGTTTGAGACATGGGTGATGTACCTCTTGTTTTCAGACTTTATGATTCATTGCCATTTTTGTATATTGATGTATCTCTTTGTCTTTGGATATCCTTGTACACTATGAAAATATGATTTTGAGGTTATATGATATGTGGCGATGATTATGATCTATGTGTCTATATGATGTTTATATGATGATGATCATGATGATTATGATGGATGCATTTTCTATTTTATGATGCTATGTGATGTGCTATATGATAATGCTATGATATTCTATGGATGCAAATGAGGATGTAACTGATGTGTTTTAATTCTATGATGCTTTATGAATGATTCCTATATGATGTATATGATGGATCCTATGATGTCAATGAAATGTGATGCATTTTATGTTTTTTGTTCTTTTCTAATGCAAATAATTGATGCGATGGATGTATGAATGATGTATGATGATATGATGATGCCTAGTTCTATGTGGTTATGATGTTTATATGATGATGATCATGATTATTATGATGATATGATAATGCATGATTCTATATGGTTTATGCTATGTGATATGGATTGTAATTATGTGATGCAAATGAGTGATTGTGATGATAGTGACTTCAAAAACCTCTAGGATCTTAAGCTTAAATGAGTGAATCTATTCATCTTCCAAGAGCTATGGGAAGGTTGTCGTAGTTGATTATTTATTAAGTTAAGCTTCACAAAACCTTACATATTTCCCGATGCTCTTGGAAATTTGAAGAGACTCACTCATTTAAGCTTAGTGGACCACTTTCTTAATGCAACTATATGAAATGATTTTGATTATGTAAATGAGATACGATGCACTTATTTTTGTGTTTTCTGATACAATATCATGATGTGGTGCATGGATGGATGAGTACGAATGATGATGCAAATGATGTTTTTTCTAATGTATGCAAATGATGATGCAACTAATGTGCAACTCTATGAAAATGATGTGTTTTTGTTTAATGTCAAGTGTACTTAATCTATTGATAAGAGAGATAGCATCATTGTTGTAGCTTTGGAAACCCTATAAATGCAAATGCAAAATTGACATGGATGTAAACCTAACTTAACTATGCAGTCCTAACATGGTCACGTTGTCATTGTAACAACCAATTTGTTGTGCTTTTTATATCATTGAGCCTTTAAAATGTTGAAAGTGAGTACAAGCATCGATGGCATATTTTAGACCATAATGACCTGAGTACTACTTCCATGATTTTTGATATTGCAAGTTAACACAAGCATCTAGGTATAATTAAACCAAGATGAACTAAGCATAACCCGCGTAAACAGACAAGAGTTAACCGTTTTCCTATGCAAATTCAAAATGTCATAAGTGATACTTTGTAGATCACGTCTCGCAACAATTTGCATAGTAATAATGATCAACTCACAGACAATAGACAAAGAAAAATCACATTCCTTCCTAACTCCTCTAGTGCGATACATCATCAAGGTGCTCTAGAGATATGATAGCAAAAATCAAAGTTTAGAGTTGAACATTCATGCCATAGTGATAGAGCCATGATTAAGAAGAAACATCAACCATTTGAGGTTTGATTTGGATGGTTGATGTGTTACTGATCGTGATTGATGTTCAATGTTGGGTTGCACTATGATCTTTTTGTTTAGTGTGTTGTCTAACTACTATTTGTCTGTTGGTTCAAGCTCAAAGTTTATTGCCCACAGTGAGTTCAGGATTTTTCCCCTAGTCTAGGGTGAGACACGACCATGATGCCAAGATATGTACATGAAGCTTTCCGATGATAGGTAGATGGATAGAGAAAGTGAAAGGAAAAAGCAAATGGTTGACATGCTCAAATAGATGGAAAAGCTAACCTATCACAAATAGTGCCTGTTTCCAGGTTTTCACTACTTTCTTTTATTGCATTTTTTTCTCAGATTTTTGATTTTTTTTGATTTGTTTGATTTTTCACTCTTTTTTTATAATTTTTTTGTTGTTACCAAAATGCCTGTTTGCTAGGTTTTTGTCAAGGCAACCATTTTTTTAGGACATTTTTTGATGTTTTTGGTTTTTTCATGACTTTTTCCAATGCACTAGGTGTAGAAATTCTTGAGATGTAGGCTATTGAGAGGTTCATCAAAAGAATCCCCTTTTGGTGTGGACAAATGATATGCTCCTGATCTGAAGACTAAGACAATGACAAAGGGACCTAGCCAGTTTGGTTCAAATTTTCCCTTATTCTCTCTGTCTTGTTGATTGCGGAGATTTTCTTTTAGGACTAAGTCACCAACCTAAAATGTTCTAGGCTTTACTTTGTGATTGTAGCTTCTAGACATCCTTTGTTGATAGGCCTTCAGGTGATCAACTGCTTGTTGATGGTCCGCTCATCCAATAGTTCCAATTCTTGTAATCTAGACACTCTGTAATCCTCATTTGAAATGATCCCCTTTAGTGACACACGAAGTGATGGTATTTCAACCTCAATAGGTAGAATGGCCTTTGATCCATAGACTAGAGAATAGGGTGTTGCTCCCGTCAGTGTGCAAATACTGGTTCCGTAAGCCCACAAATTAGGGTTTAGTTGAACATGCCAATCACGTCCAACATCGTTGACAGTTTTCTTCAAGATTTTTAGGATTGTCTTGTTTGAATCCTCTGCTTGGCCATTTCCTTGGGGATAGTAGGGTGTAGAAAACCAATGTTGGACATGGAACCTCTCACAGAGTTCTTGGAAATCCTGATTCTTGAAGGGTCTGTTGTTATCCATGATAATGGATTGAGGAATTCCATACTGACAGATGATATAATTTAGGATGAATGATGATATTTTCTTTCCTGTGATGGTAGTTAGGGGAACTGCTTCAATCCACTTCGTAAAGTACTCTATAGCTGTGATGATAAACTTGTGTCCGTTGGATGAAGATGGGTGTATTTTTCCTATGAGATCTAATCCCCATTGAAAAAAGTCCATGTTGATGTGAAAGGTTGAAACTCTTGAGCTGGTGCATGTATCAAGTTCCTATGGATTTGACATTTATAGCACCTTTTGACATATTGAAATGACTCTTTCTCCATATTCAGCCAGTAATACCCTAAATGTAGGAGTTTCTTCGCTAAAGTTAGGCCACTTGAATGTGTGCCACAGATACTATCATAGACCTCACGTAAAGAAGTTTCAGCTTCGTCACGTTCTAGACACCCAAGGAGAGTACCATAAAGACCTTGTCTATAAAGTACATCAGCTATTAAGGTATGGCGAGTTGCTTGTCATAAAGGTTTCGTTTATGATTTCAGGATAAATCGGGTGGGAGGGTATTGTCTTTGAGGTAAGTGTAGATTTTCTCGTAGATGGAAGCATTAGCTTCAGCTAGATGGTAGATGAGCGAGGATTCAGGGTTATTGTAGGAAGGGGAAAGCACTTGTTCCATCACAAACTCATAACAGGCTCATTTTTCAAGTATTTGGAAGAGAGAAGAAATGGTAGCCATGACATGTGTAGCTTTATTGTGGCCTCTATGAATCTACTCAAACTTTATCTCCACAAAGTACTTTTTGAGGTGATCAACCATTCTTTTATAGGGCATCAGTTTTTCATCTTTTGTTTGGTAATCATCGTTCACCTGGTTAATGACTAGTTGTGAATCACTATAGACATACAATTTTGTGATCTTCCATTCGACATCTACTTTGATTCTGATGATTAAGGCTTCATATTTTGCTGTGTTGTTGGTACAGGGAAACATTAATCTATATGATCTTGGAATGGTATGTCCTTGAGGTGAGAAACAAAATTCCTACACTTGACCCATGTTGTGTATAAAAGCCATCAAAGTACAACATCCATTGTTGTGTAGATATTGTTAGGACATCTGTATCTAGAAATTCAATGCTCATGGGGTGATCATCTAGTAATGGTGCCTCAACTAATTGATCAGTGATTGCTTGTCCCTTGATTAATTTTCTGTCTACATATTGGAGATCAAACTCACTCATTATCATTACCCACTTTTCCGGTCTTCCTGCTAAGGAAACTTTGTTGAGTAAATACTTTAATGGATCAATTTTGGCTGAGTTTGATAGTGTGAGGCAACATGTAATGTCTAAGTTGTTGGGTAGAAAATACTACCGCTAGGCAAGCTTTTTCAATAAAGTTGTAATTGATCTCATATCCATTCAGGGTTCTGTTGATATAATAGATTTCCCTTTCCTTTCCTGCAGAATCTTCTTGTGCCAATAAAGCTCCCAAAGATATCTCCATTGTTGCAATGTAAAGTATTAATGGATTTCCTTCAATTGGTGGTATTAGTATGGGTGGTGACATCAAATATTGCTTGAGTTGATTGAAAGTAGCTTCACACTTTTCATCCCATTTGAAAGTGATTCTTGTGGAGCAAATGATTAAAGGGATGAGTTTTATCAGCCAACTATGCGATGAACCTTCTGATAGACTAGAATCTTCCTTGGAAAGATCTTAGCTGACTAATGTTTTTTGGAGGAGGAATTTCCATTATGGATTTAACTTTTGCAGGGTCCACCTCAATTCCTTTGGCTGACACAATGTATCCCAAGATTTTGGCTAATGTCATGCCGAACACACATTTCTTAGGATTTAGTCTCACATTAAATTTTTCCAATCTGGTGAAGATCTTATCTAAAATTTCCAAGTGTCCTTCTCTGGTATATAATTTTTCCACTAGGTCATCGACATAGTCCTCCATAAAAGTGCGCATCATGTCATGGAAGATGGTGGTCATCGCTCTTTGATATGTGGCTCCAACATTTTTCAACCCAAAAGGCATTACATTTCAGCAAAAGGTGCCCCAAGGACATGTGAAGGTTGTCTTGTCTTGATCTTTGGGTGCTATCTTTATTTGATTGTAACCAGAAAAGCCATCCATAAGAGATAACATTTCATGCCCAACAGTCAAGTCTACGATGATTTCAATGTTAGGTAGAGGGAAATCATCTTTTGGGAAAACCTTGTTGAGATATCTGAAGTCCATGCAAATCCTGATGCTCTTATCTAGTTTTGAAATTGGCACAATATTTGATATCCACTCAGCATAGTTAATAGGTCTGATAAATCCCACATCTAGTAGCTTCTTCAATTCAGCTTTTACCAGGAGGGATATATGAGGATGCATTTTTCTCAACTTTTGCTTTACTGGCTTGATTCTAGGTGGTAGTGATAAATGGTGCATGATGAGCTCTGGATCGATGCCTGACATGTCCACATAGGACCACACAAAGTTGATTTTTCTTTCCTCAAAGAACTTGGTGAAGCTAGGCTTTTCATCTTTGATCATGGATAATGTGAGGTGCATGTTCTTCACTATTTCATCTGTGCCAACATTGATAGACTGTATAGGTTCAATCAACACTGAAGATCTCTGCTGATAGTATTCAGGGAGAGTGTCAAAACTTCCATCTCTTAGCGCATCTGAGAGGTTCTCACCTTGAGATACAATCTTTTTTTTTTCTTTTTCTAGATCTAATAGTGCCATTAAATGGTTTTCACCATTAGATATGCTTTTGATATTCATTTTGCGGCTGGAAGATTTGGCACTCCCCTTGTTTGAGGCTCCAATATGAGATTTGATGATGGAACATGTTTTGGGATCCTCAGAACAAAGGAAGTTTATGATGTCATCATCATTTGAAAAGATAGGTATGTCAAGCAGCTCATTTTGGTCCTAGTCAATCAGCTCAGGGTGTACTAATGGAAAGGAATCATTAGATTAGCTAAGGTCAACAGGGGTAAGTGTCATGATAGTGATGTCATCAAAGCGTATGATGACAATATCGAGGTCTAAGATGTTATTCTCTTATGAATTATCTATCTTTCTCGAAGAATGATCATCTTCACTTGAGTCATCGATATTCCGTGATCCAATTTCAAGTGGTCTATAACCTGAGCTTTGTCCCTCCATACATGTTGGTGTATACTTTTGAATCACATCATTTTCCTTATCATGACACGACTCTTCAGAGAGGGAATCCCATTCATATTCATTAGAGTCTGTTTCTGAGCTATCTCTCAACTGAAGGATTCTTTCAACAACCTGTTGCCTGGTTTCTTCTTTGGAGTCTTCTTTGTACCCTAGTCCTATTTTATCCTTGGCTTGCATTGTGATGGGTTGTATTGGTTCGATGATGCCTTCCTTTCTTTTACCAATAGGACCTTTTCCCTCATATCCCAATTTTTCCAAGATTATCTTTCCTTTTCCATATTGTTATGTCTGTATTTTTGAGGTTGATGCTTGTGAAGATTCTTCATCCTTGTATAACTAGTTTAAAACCTCCATGTCGTTTGATTCATCTACTAAGGTTCTTGCTCTCACAAAGGTGCCATCAAAGATTGTGGTTGGTTGTGCTGATCGTTGTTTTGATGTGGATGGCTACCCATATGACTTAGGAGAAGGCATTAACTGTGAAAGATACAATGATCGCTCAAATGAATATTCCCCCATGCCTTTTTCTTTTAATTGGATCTTTTCAACTTGTTTTGATAAGGTATTGAGTTGACTTTCATGATTTGATGGAGTAGACTCACCAACACCTTTGTCTTTTGATTGGTCCTTTTTCTCAACCCAATTTGACATGGTATATAGTTGTTTTTCACCATTGGATGAGCTAGGCATTGGAGATTCCCTGTTGTGCAACACAAAAGTGTCTCATGTCGTTTGAGGGTATTGCAATACTGGGGGTTATTGGAATTAGCTAAGATAGTGATTTCTTTCCCATTGAAAGGGAACTTCAGACATTGATGGTATGTTGATGGTACTTCCTGCATCTCATGTATCCAAGGACGTCCCAAGAGTATGTTGTATGCCAACGCTTTATCTAACACTTGGCAAATTATTTCTTTCACAATTGATCCCACTTGAATTGGTAATACAATTAGTCCTTGGGAGGATCTCTCCTCGTCATCATAGGCTTTGATTGTGATTTTTCTCTTGGAATCTATAGCATTTTTAGAATATCCCAGTGCACAGACAAGTTTTAGAGTGCAACATTATGTGGATGGTTGATGGATACATCATCATGTTCAGAAAATGATAAGCAATACGATGTGGTCAAATGTCCCACCATAGTTTAAAATTGGAAAACCTCTAAGTTGTTTGGGACCATGGTGGCAACTAGAGCTTGTTCTAAGATTTCCTTATGCATTGGGGATATCTTGAGAAGCTCTACTATGGATATTTAAGTAGGTATCTTCTGCAACTGATCAACTATGTTATATTGGCTTGCAGGGACAATAATAGTCATTTTGGACGTGGAAGGGGTAGCTCCTTTCAATGTTACCTTGGATTTTCCTCTTGTGATCACATTGATTGGTGCATTATTTTGTTCTTCTCTAACATTGATAACATTGATTTGATTATCACTTGCATGGATGTTTGTTATCGAATTGATTGGCACAAGGTCATTGATTTGATGCGAGACGGTGTTAATATCATGATGATGATTTTTGATTGCAACAATGTTGTGTTCATGTTCAATGGTGTGATCATCAACTATCTCAATGTGAAGAATGGTGGTGTCATAGATGTAGTTTATGTTTTTCCCCTTGGTGTTCGTTGATGAGGAATCCCCCTTTTTATAATTTTGTAGAGGGTTCTTAAACGCTCCATGATCATTGTTTGTTTGGAGTCCGACAAATATGGTCTTGTTGTCAATCAAGTCTTGTATCAAGTGTTTCAATTTCATGCAATCGTTGGTCTTATGTCCTTTATTTCTATGAAATACAAAAATGAGCATCGTTCCACCATGGAGGTTTGACTTGTGGTTCCCAATTTCTTGGTTCTTGTAGTGTTATGACCTTAGTTGTGAGAAGCTCTTTCAATGTAGATTCAAGTGATTGTCCTAAAGTTGTGAACCTTCTTCGATTTGAGGGTGTTCGATATGATGATGTTCTAGATCCAACATTACCTTGATTGTTGCTTTGGTTGACATTTTGATTGTTGTTTTGGGTGTTGGGTGGATTGTTGTTCTGATTAGTTTTGGTGGTAGTTGTTGTTAGGTTGAATCCAGGTTTTGCATTTTGGGTTTCGACATCACCATCATTGTTACCCGCATTCTTGTTTCATTGTTAAAACTTTGTTTTGTCATTGTTGTTGTAATTGTTGGAGGAATTTGATGAGTTGTCATTGTAGATTTTGATAACTCCTCTTTTGACAAAAGCTTCTTCAATATTAATGCCATTTTCAATCAATTTTCCAAATGTAGGGTGACATTGCAATTCCAATCTATAACTCATCTCATCATTTAGGTTGTCGATGAAGATTTCTATCTTTTCTTTTTCAGGCATGGGATGAGAATACCTTACGAATAATCTTCTCCATTTTTGTAGAAAAATGAGGAAGGACTCACCCTTTTTCTATTTCAAGTTGCAAAGGTCTTTCATCGTTATGTCATGTTGGATGTTGCAAGAATATTGGGTGATGAATTTGTTGACTAATTCTTCAAAGGTTTTGATTGGTGGTGCAAGTTTGGAAAACCATTCAAGGCATTGTCCCCCTAAGCTGCATGAAAATAATCGCATCAAGTAAGTTTCCTCATATGCAAATTCAAGACACGTGGTTCTAAATTCCCTCGCATGATCAATTGGATCTATTTTCCCATTGTATTTGTCATATTTAGGAAATTCATAATGTTTTGGAAAGGGAATCATGTGGATACTTTGATCAAACAACTATGGAAAAATGTCTTGGATCAAGTATCGTTTTGAGATTCCCCTTTGCATGTCAAGAATTTGTTGTTGGAGGTTTTTCATTTGATGAGTTAGGGAAACCACTTGTTCTGTATCATTTTCAAGATTTTTGGGAGGTGCTTTCAATTGATTGATATCGAAGTCATCAGGCAATTTGACACCTTGTTTAGCTAGCATCAGTAAGTATTTTTCCCCATTTCTTTTGAAAATATTTTTTAAGCATTTGTGGAAATTGGGATCTTGTTCAGCATTTTGGATATCTGCCTCAGTTATGTCTTCCGCTTCATTGTTTTGTATTCTATGGAAAGGATTCTCTTTAGCCTCAGCCATGGTGTCTTGAGTTTCACTGTTTTGATATTCAATGTTGGAGTTTTGATGGTTGGAGTTTCGATGGTTGTAGTTTCAATGTTTTGTGTTTCAAGTTCTTTCTCCTTGATTTTTTGCTTTTGTAACCTTGTTTGGACGGGCATACAAGTGTTATACCAGGACTAAACTTTGATCTATGTTTGGAAGAGCTCCAAGGAATAGAATGAAAAATTCTATTAATGAGACTAAGTTGGATTTGATTATATAGCTCCATTTTGTGATGAAAGGATGGAAAATCTTGATGATGAAACTAGGCTTAATAATCAAAGATATGATAAGTTTGATGATTTAGGCACTTTGAGATGTTTAGATCTAGGTTTAGATTGGAGAATTCCACTTGTAGAGGCCAGTTTTGACAAATTTAGACTCTATTGTACCTGAGAAATGATTTTGGATTGGAAAATATTTTGAATTTCAGTTCAAACTATGAAATAGGGGATAAATTTAACTCTCGGGTTTTACATTTAATGGATGTGCTAAAACAAAGCCCAGATGCACTAAAAGATTTGACAGATGCGCTAGAACAGAGGACAAATATGTTGGAAAAATGATCAAATGCGCTAAGATTTCCTAGATGCGCTATATTAGAGGGTCTATGCACTAAAATATGCAGTGTATGTGCTATAACAAAGGGAAAATGTGTTAATATTTTGCATAGATGCGCTAAAACAAAGGGCAAATACGTTGAGATTTTGCACGGATGCACTAAAATATGACTTAGATGCGCTGGAAAAAGCAGTGGATGCACCAGAATAGTGTATGGATGCGCTATAAGATTTCCTAAACACACTAAAATAGAGGGTCAATGGGCTAAAAGACTACACATATGCATTATAAAACTAATTGTATGCACTGGAACAGAGGACAAATGTGCTATTCTAGAAAATTTCAATGTTTTTGCAACCCTAGTTTGGTTGTTTGGCTTTGAATTTGTGAATCTAAGTATTTCCAAGGATCCAATCTTTTGACCAGTGAATTTTGTTGGATTTCTAGCTTGTGAATGATGGAAATTGAGTACTCAAATGGATGATTTTTTTGAATCAAGGTTTTCACTTCCGTTGTATGATGTTTTGTTTGAATTTGTTTGAAAACACATTGATAAAACACATCAAGCATGTACAACTTAAGGCTGTGTAGGACAATATCCACTGGATTCCCACTTGGATTTTACTCTAGCTGCACCTACTTTTAGCAGATAATTAGATGCTCAACCCCACTGGCTCCCCTCCACGACGCTCACTCCTCGGGGCAGCCAAGCATCAATACCCATTAATCTCCCATGACATACTTTTCATCTCTACTAAAAGCCGTGAAAATGTGGGACGACTTTAGAATGACCGTTCCTATGCCAGTGAATAGATTAAGGATTTTGGCCTTGCTACAACAAAGGGTTTTAATATAGGAATTTCATTCGTGGGGGATCATCCATTCGACAAGAGACCATTGCTACCCTTCTTGTCGGAACAATCCTCGTGATACTTGAACTTTCTTCAAGTATCCACATTTATATCCTGGTTGGAAGTCACTTGGATTTAGCGTGTTACCGGTTGGGTCGTTCCCTTGGGTGATTACTTTTTCCCACAAGGAAGGCCACTCTATGGATAAAAAAAATGAATGGTCTGGCTTTTTGGTCACCCAGTTAA
This sequence comes from Sequoia sempervirens, assembly GCA_007258455.2. Classification (NCBI taxonomy): domain Eukaryota; kingdom Viridiplantae; phylum Streptophyta; class Pinopsida; order Cupressales; family Cupressaceae; genus Sequoia; species Sequoia sempervirens. Next base: position 1,011,741,451 of record VDFB02281492.1, on the reverse strand, counting down.
GGGGATATCATATGCCTACCACTCATCTAGCATGAAAGACATGGTGTTCTTTAACCTTTTAATCAAGCTAGATTCCCATCTTAACCAAAAGGAAAGCATTAAATAACTCCATCCCTTGCATAAATCATCGGTAGTTTAATAAGATTGTCTTTGATTGGCGTACCACCCACTTGCAAGCAGAAAACACAAATTAGTTCTCAAATTTTGAAAAAAATTCAAATTTATAAAGATGCGCTAAAATAGTCATTCAATGCACCAAACTATCAGCCCAATGCGCTAAAACAGATTCTCTATGCGCTAAAAGAAGTAACAAATGCGCTAAAATAAATGATGAATGCACTAAGAAATTCCCTGCATGGGCTAAAAGAGTTGATGGATGCACTGAAAGATTAATCATATGTGTCGAAATAGACCTCGGATGCACTAAAAGATTTATCAGATGTGTTGAAACAAAAGTTGTATGCGCCGAAAGACTTGTCGGATGCGCTAAAACATTTTGCGGTTGTGCCAAAATGTCACGTCTAGCTTGTTTAAATGCACTTTTCCAGAAAAATGTTAGAAATGGGGTCTAGCCCCACTGTGGGCACTATTTTGTGTGTGTGTTAAATGTGGGAAAGTTAATAAATCAACACAAACCTTAATGAAATGAATTATATCAAAATATTCAAATCAAATAAACTACTCTATTTTACAGTTAAAAAATTCTTTTAAGAACATCTCATTGTCCTCTATTTCCAAGGATTCGTTAAACCATTTGGCTCTTAGATTTTTATATGAGCACTTTGATTGTTAGAATGACACTTGAAAAACAAGATAATATTCAACATGCAAGCCAATTAAGTTCCTACATGAAACTATATGATGAAAATGATAATGGATATTATGATGAATGGATAATGGTGTGAGGTTATACAATGTAAATGCTATGATATGAAGCTAGGATGATTCTGCATATGCTCAAATGCTAACTATGAATATACTAATCTAAAATGCAACTATAAAGCAAAGTGTGGTATAAAATGCAACTATAAAGCAAAAGGTGATTCTAAGTTGACATGCTGCTACAATGCAAACTTGCTAAATGATAAACAAAGCTAACTATAAGACTCCAAAATGCTCCAATGTTCAAACAATAGACCTGCATGATAAATCTAATCAAATGTGGGATGTCGAATACAATGGAAAAGGGTTGTATTTATAAGCTTTTCCAAGCATCTTGTGATGTGGAAAAGATTGATGGTCCATATTCAAACAAGGAGGATGAATGGTGGAGATGAAGAGAATCAAGAAGGTGTTCCTTTAGGCAACATGCCAAATGGATGGGGAATCAAGTGTGGGAGAAAAAGACCATCTGTTTGAATGCCAAATATGTGGGAGAATCGAGTGTGTGAGGAATAAGCCATGTGCTTGAAACTTTGTTGAAGATAGTTCTAATTAAAAATTAGAATTATTTAATTTCATGTGACCTTGGTAAGGTGGCATGAAAAGTTGTAGACATGTGCTTGAATTCTTAATCTGTGATTAAGGGTAAGTGCACAAAGTGGAGTCTATGAAACGTGGAATTTTTTGCCTTAGCAAAAAAATAAGAAATTGGCATTGCAAAAATGGGATCCTAATTTTTAAAAATCGGGATCCCGTTTAGCTTTGGGATCTTGAGCCTAAATGCAATACAAGATCCCCATTTTTAAAAATTGGGATCCTATTTGCTAAAGGTTCTCGAACCGACGAATAGGGAATGGGATCCCGATTAGTACGAAATGGGATCCTGATTTATAAAAATCAGGATCCTGTTTTGTACAAATCAGGATTTCATTTTGTAATGGTATTTATTTTTTTAAAAATAAACAAACTGCATTTTACCTGCACACATGATCCTGAATTCGAGTGACTGCAACCTCCACAAATAGTCTCTAGGTACCCTTCCACCCCCATTTTTTTGCATTTTTTCATTTTTTATTGAAATTGTCAATAGAATAACTTTTTTAGCATTTTTTTAAATTTATTTCACGTTTTAAGCTTTTTATTTCTTGTTATAGTAGAAATGAGGAATTGTAGAAATAGATGAAAAAATGTAATGAAACATAAATATTTCTCGATGGAAATGAAAAAATGAACCTTGAATTGTATTTTAGAAACATAATTTAGCTTTTGAAACCTAAATTGTTCGATCAAACCAAAAAAATTATATTTGAAAACCCTAACTGAAACGAAACAAAAAAAATTCATTTCAAAACCCTAGAAATTGTAATGAAATAAAAAAATGCATTTAGAAACCCTAATCAAGCTTTTTGAAACCCTCAATTCAAATCAAACAAAAAAAATTAAATTTGAAAACTCTAGTTTGAAATGAAACAAAAAAATTGCATTAAAAACCCTAATTGCTTAGAAATTGAAACCCTAAATTGAATTGAAACAAAAAAAATTGCTAAAACTTTAAATTGAAATCGAACAAATCATTTTGATTTTGAAAACCCTAATTTCAAGCTCAAGAAAATATATTTGCATTGTATGGAGAAAATGATATGTTAAACTTTAGTTTCAATGTTAAATTATAAT